>FIZR01009410.1:0-14087 GCA_900060175.1 Ferrisia virgata
AATAGAAATCGGAAAGACGGAGGACGTTCCTATTAAAATTAAGAGCTCATACGTGGAGAGAATTTTTTTGAGGTGTGTACCAACCAGTTTTTCAGGGTACCAAGTGAAAAAAAAAATCGTGTTTTTGACCCACCCTAATGTATAATGATTTTTGATAAAAAATGTTGTTTCACACGAATATATCTTAGTACTGGGAGTCATTCTATGAAAGCGTTAAGTTTTTGATTTTTGGACTTTATGTGGAAATGTAACATGAATATGACTTAAGGGTGGGAAAATTTGATACAATTTTACAATGAAAGATGAGTATGGGTGGATGTCAATTAACAAAATCAAAAAAAAAGATTGCAAACAAGATTCAAAATTTCATTACGGGCGATATGGAAATCATCGGAAAAAAAAATGTAAACTTATCCATCGTTTTCGGTATTGACAATTTTTGAGTTATTTTCAACAGTGCAAGAATATGTTGGGAAATTTTTTTATAAATCGCAACCCATCATTTAAAGAAAAAAAAACTTCCCATCATCAAAGTTATCTACTCGTATGTTTTTACAAAAAAGATCGACGAAGTACAGTATTTCCCAAGCAGATATTTCAACTGATTTCCAATCATCAAAGAGGAGTCATGCAAACAATGAGACATTATACTCCGATGCAGAAGCAAATCGTGTACCTTACAACTTGTACCCATACAATGCACCGATATGAAGGCAGCGCCAGCGTAGAATGAGTTAGATAATATATGTATACGCGGGCAAAGATGGCAAATAAATTACAAACCGTTTAAATTGATAAATATTAAATCGAACGGTGATTAATTTTATTCGCCAACGCAAAGTGTACGTATCGCATCGTATCGTATGTATGCAGTCAGATACGACTATACATACATAGGCGGTGGCCATCCTATACAGAGCTCGCATTACCATACACAAATACACACGAACTATGGCTGCGGTGGCCAGGCTAGTTTCTCGGATCCTAATACATCTTAATCTCGTAAACTATTCAATATTCATATTTAGTTGCAATTAATTAATTAATTTTAGATTACACGTTGGCTGTGTCCGGTTTTTTCGAATACTTCTTTTGATATTAATTAAACGCGTTATTTCGTGATTAGAATTATTGCATGAGTTCGGTTTATTATTTCGAGAGAACACCATCAGAGACGATACGATGGACGATGGTTAAGATTTGTGTGCCACGGAAACACAAACGAATGGAAAAAAAATTTCGTACTTATGTGCACGTGTGAGTGTGTTTTTTCTTTCTACTCAGTTTTGTTGTTGATCGGACCACATGCGGAGTATTATTCTTTCTTTTATTTTTTTCCCCTCTTCTCCATCTCATTTTTTTTTCTTCATCATACACGTACGTGTATCGAAGAAATTATTCTACATACGTGTGTGTTTTGTTTATTAATGTTACAATTTGCAGAGACTCCACGAGTTGCATTCTTCATCGTTCTGTCTCTTGCTCGGCATACTGTTTCTCTCTTCAGTCATTTTATGCCAGGTAGATAACGTAGTCGAATATTGAGGAGTGGTTCAATAGTCGAATAAGATGCAGATAAATCAAGTTTTATTTGCGACGTTTTGTGATGACTGTGGATATGCGTTACAGCTACACAATCTACATACGTAGGTACATCTACATCTACATGCACGAGTACATAGGTGTATTAAGCGTAACATATCAAGTCGAAAAATTACTCTCGATATGTTATTCGCTGGAAATATACGCGTATAATTTTATGAATATACATGCAACATGGATCCCCAAAACGATGACTAAGCCAAGATAATGGCTATTTGGTATAAGATTAATTGGAAGTACACAGTACAGTTGTTTTTTTTTTATTTTTTTTTTTTGCAGATTCTTAACTCACTCTTTCCCACCAAACTAACAGTAATTATAATTTCAATGAGGACGCATCTAAATTATACCATACACCTATTTAGGAAGGAGTAATACGCCAAAAATACATATTATGTAAGATTACCCAATACCTATTACCCACCAGCAAATTCGAAATAACCCCAGTAAAATAACCACGACGGTGGCCTCAAACGCTATTAATGTAATAAATAGAGCCGTACTAAAAAAATCTGAAAACGTCGAATTTTTTTCGTATTCACTGTAATTGCGATTTGTGAGAGTAGAAAATTTTAGCTGGAAAGCAAAACTTACGTGGGACACCTTGCTAAACCCTGGCAGCACCCCCTCATCTCCATTCTTGTACTACGGGTACGTTTGCACTATTGGGTATCGTTTTCGCATAAATCGACTCGCTGAACGTGAATATGAAATAAAATTTTCAGTGCGAGCTGTAATGAAGGGGAGGACCATCTCACTTTCAAAATGAGGTACTTTTTAGGAGTTTGAAAAAAAAAAATAGGAGAATTTTATAAAAGCTGTCTGCGATGTTTCCTCTTGTTCAGAGGTGGAGGCACAGGTAGATATTATACTGAATAGCTGAAACCTCTGAAAAGCACCTCAGTCTACAAATCAGAAGGCCCTCTTCTTCATAATGAGCTACTTATAGGGCTCGTAGTGAAAATTAGATTTCATATTCATGTGGACATACCGGTAGTCCAAAAATGGGGTGGGGGTACTGTCAGGGTTTAGAAAAGGTTCCCACCATGGGAGTTTTGCTTTTCAGCTGAAATTCTCTACTCTCACAAACTGCAACTGCACTGAATACGAAAAATAATTTCGACTTTTTCAAATTTTTCTAGTACAGCTTTATTTTTAGTCCCTAATTCAAGGTTTCTTTTTTCAAATTTTAGCCATGGCACTTATGAACTAAAATTTTGAAAAAAATGTACGTGATAAAGGAGTCAGATGTATATTCGAAAAATATTGTTTCAAAATCGTACCAAATAATTAATATTTTATAAGGTCATTTTAGCGGTAAATTGTGGGGAGTGAGGACGTTGATTTTTTCGGATATGCCTCTCATATAGATTTACAACTTAACAAAAAATTTTGCAAATCGATCAATTAGCACTTTAAAAAAAATATCATCAATTCTTTTCAAAAAAGGGACTCCCTTCGAAAATAGCGAGGTTGTGAGTTCAAAAAATCGTTGAAAATTATCGAAAATTAGGTAAAAAATAGGCTAAAATGGGTAAAAAAATAAAGAAAATAGATCAAAAATCATGAATAATGCTGGAAATTTGAGTGAAAATTAGTCAAAGAAATGTAAAAAATCATTGAAATCCATCGAAAATTAAGTAAAAATTTGATAAAAATGAGTAAAAAACGCAAAAAATAGATCAAAAATTAAGAAAAATTAAAAAGTTTTTGTAAAAATTTAATAAAAATGAGAAAAAGCCGTAAAAAATAACCACAAAACAAAAAAAAATGTTGAAAAATGGGTGAAAATTGACGAAAAGAACGAAAAAAAAATAGTTGAAAATCATTGATAACTGAATTAATTTGATAAAAATGGATAAAAATTGTCCAAAAATAGGAAAAAAATCGTCAAAAATCGTCAAAAATCGTTGAAAATTGTTTAAAAAATTGACTAAAATAGTTGAAAATTGACCTAAATCCGTGATAAAAATCGGTACCAAATGCTGAAAGTTGATCGAAAATCACGGAAAATTGTAAAAAATTGGTCAAAGATTGACCTAAAATACGAAAAAATCGTTAAAATAAAATAACATCTAAAATGGTTGAAGATCAATGAAAATTGGATGAAAATGAACCAAAAATATAAAAAAAGGCGTATAAAATCATCGAAAGTTCGTTAAATAATTGATTAAAATGAATGAAAATTTACCTAAATTATGATAAAAATCGTTGAAAAGTTCAGTAAATTTTGTAAATATTTCATATAAATGAGTACAAAGAGCTAAAAAAAAATGATCAAAAAACATGAAAATTGTCGATAGATTGAGTGAAAACTGGCCAAAAATATCAGAAAAATTCTTGAAATGTATCGAAAATTGAGTAAAAAGTGAGAAAATTTAACAAAATAAAAAAAATGCTGTAAAATGGGTGAAAATTGACGAAAATTATGAGAAAAAAATCGTTGAAAATCATTAAAAAATTTGATAAAATTTGTTAAAAAATTGGCTAAAATGGATGAAAATAGACCTAAATTATGATAAAAATCGTTGAAAATTAATGAAAATTACGAAAAATTTGACAAAAATGAATAAAAAGTGAAGCAAATTACAAAAAAAGTTGAAATTAATCGAAAATTGGTTAAAAAAACTGATTGATATGGGTCAAATATGAAGAAAATTATTTGAACACCACAAACAAATGTTTAAAAATGAATAAAAATCGACATAAATTATGAAAAAAATTCTTCAAATTCATTGAAAATTGGGTAAAAATGGGTAAAAAGTGCGAAAAATTGATCAAAAATTAAAAAAAGCATGTTGAAGAATGCATGATAATTGGATAAAAATTTGAAAGAGATAAAGAAAAAGGGCGGCAAATTGGCAGAGAATAAGATCATCGAAAATCGGATAAAAAATTGATTAAGAACGATAAAAAGTGAAGAGAATCAATCAAAAATCACGAAAAATTCAAAAAAAAATAGGGGAAAATTAACCAAAATAATGAAAAAAATCTTTGAAAATTGTCGAAAAATTTGTAAAAATACGATCACATTTTTTTTATATCAAGCGAAATAAAAATTATAAAATCATCTTTAAATTAGTTTTTTCAGCAATAATCATATATTAAAATTTGTCACTTTTACAAGGTTAGACCTATCTTGTCTCCTAACTTTCTTTAAGGGGGCTGTGGGGAGGTGAGTCGAATTTTGAAACAATTTTTAAAAAATCCAGTGGGTTACAAAATCCAGACCTAGCTGTCAAGTTGAAAATTTGAAAATTTTATTACAACTATCTAGGTTTTAAGTTCAGATGCCAAAGATTCTGCTGTCCTTATGAAAATTCTTCTTCAGAACACTTTTGAGAACACACGAAAAGAATTCTCACGGTAACACCTGGAAACTTTCAAAAACATTCGACCTCCTGCAAAAAATTTCCATCCCAACTCCACAATGCGAAAAAAATTGACAAGCAAGTAACGATTTGCGGAAATACACTACACAGTTAGGCTATGTATGGATTACGTCGTCGAATCAAGTACAGACACATTTGTACGTTAACTAGCGGGCAGATGAGACCATCGCATCGCCGCGTTTGTTGCCTTCCATAATGAATTAGTCTTTTGTTCGAGGCAAATAAGGTCGAGAAGTTTATAAGCTTTTATGATTGTTTCAGCGAAAATATACCAGATACTGGTGTACATTGTACATAAAAAATACTGGTATCTACGTAAGGAAGATGGTAATATAAAACGTCATTTGGCTTTCATTATATGCAAATTATTGCAGCAATATCTTCGAACTAATACAACGTTGACAAATACTGCTTACGATACGACTAAGAGACGCGACGCGATGGCTTACGTCGTCGTCTTCGTCTTCGTCTTCATCTTCCGTCGTCAGCTTCTTTACAAAAACATACGTAACCATTGCGTACATTCTGTCTTTCCATTTTCTTGCCCGCTGCATTCCACTCGACTGTTTGAAAAAATTGTCGTACTTACGTGCCGTTATATTCCGTATATACTTAGCTTATAAATAGCTGAGAAAACAGGCTCGAAACCTATTACAATACCATCTGCATAAAAGTACTGATATGTAAGTACCTATAGCATAAATATAGGCTGATTGTGAGAGGAGCCGGCCTAAGCGAAGATCATTTCTTAGAACCATCACAGTCACAGCTTACAGCTGCAGCATGTAAAGCATCTAATAATTTGTACAAAAATCTAACGTACCTAGTACATATGTACTCGATACCATCACCGGTAGCCGATGGTAAATTACATTTAGGTAAACCATAACTGTCACCCAGTCGACCACCGTCACTAGTAGCTGAACATTAATAACAACAAACGACAACGACAACGACAACCAATGTAAGTAATTTCATTAGGTAAAATACCACTGTAGAATACGACGAAAAGGAATTATACAGCAGCGAAATCGAACGGAAATAATATTTCAGCAAATCGAATCGTTTTTTACACAGGCCAGTTCACAAAGCGCACAGGCTTTATTGTGAATTTGAAATTTATTCGTGCTAAATAAATTTTAACGATCTTTACCACGACCGTGTATGCGAGAAAGAGATAGAAAAAGAAAGGCGGACAACGAAGAGTAAAAAGGAGAAAAAAAAGAGATAAATAAATAGCCGCAAAGATACAGAACACATATAGCTTTATCGTTAATGAACGAAATCGACTAGGTAATAGTAAATAAAAAACACAGAGCAAGTAGGTTTTAAAGGGCATCGGAATTATCGCTAATTAAATGAAACAAGATCATAGATCTGTAAACAAAAGGCCATTCGAATAAAATACATCAACCACAATATCGACTAATAGACGTAATGATAATGAATGCAAATCGTTGGCATATTTTACTTTGAGAAACACACTGCTTTGCTGCTGCAATTGCATCGTCGTCGTCGTAGTCGTAGTCGTAGTCGCCGTCTTCGTCATCGTCATCGTGGTCATCATCATCATCATCATCAACATGCTTCCTCCGCAACATTTCAAATGAAGATTGTTCGTTTGCGATTTAAGTAAAGTAGGTCTTACGTATAGAGTAGTAGTGATTAGGCTACGAGAAGGTATTAGTGTCATTAACATATGTTCAATTCGCTCAATAAATGAATAGTCTCGCCTTTAACATATAATTTGACATCTGTCACCAAGTCGTATGTCTTACGTACGTGTACTACGTAAACGTACATCGTATCGTCTATTTACGTACACGATTTTTACTTTTTTTTTTTTTCTACCTTACTTTACCTTACCTTTCCTTTCTTTTACATTTATTTTATTTTATATTATTTTATTCTCAAATAAATCAGTTTCTCACGCTGTTTCCCCCCGCTCCTTCGACGTTGCATCGTATCTGTAAGTTTTACTCGATCGCTTCAGGCTTTCTTATTCTTTTATACGATATATACTCCTACCTCCGCGCCCCCGCAATATAATCTCGTCCGATATACCGTACGGTAATCCCCTTTACCACTTCACCTCACTCGTGTGATTACTTATTTGTATAAGTCTGACGAGAGCGGCTACTGTTTTTCATATACGTTCGTATGCCACGGTAGCTAGCTAGCTAGCTAGGTATAGTTCTGCTGATAAACCAATCCACCAAATCAAATCCGACAGTATTCGATTGACGTAAATTTGCATCACGCTGGGAAAATCAACTCTCGACCGATTATCATTATCACGCCTGTTGTCTTTGTTTCTCTCCCTTTCTTTAGGCCCTATGCTATGTATCCAACAAGACATCCAGTATACCAATTTACAGCAGAAAACTGCATTATTTTTCTCTCATCGTTATAACGAGATTATCTATACACGTACTCTACACGTTATATTTACTTATTCGACAGCAACTCAGTTGAAATTCAAATATCACGAGCATTTTCAGCGATTGTAACGACGAATTTTTTTACAGCTCGTCAACCTGGCGAAGATAGCTAGTGAGAAACTTGGATTTCGTATTAATGCATCTAAAACGAAAGTTCTGGTGGTAGATTGGGCCAAGTGTCTTCCAGTTTCTACAGTTTTGAGCGAATACGAGAAGGACAACACTGTCATATATTTAGGCTCCAATTCATCGGCAGAAATTCGACACCGAATCGCTGTAGGCAGAGCAGCTATAACCAGACTATGAAAGATCACCAAGGAGACAAGGAAAAGGCTTATAAGATCACTTGTTTATCAGTTTTCTTGTATGTAGTGAAAACATGCACACGTTGAAGGAAGACGATAAAAGAAGAATTGATGTCTTTTAGAGGTGGGTCTGTAGCAAGAGATGCTGAAAATACCTTGAGCTGTGCAATGGACCAACGTGTCAATTGTCAACAAAATACGCTGAGTTTTTTATGTGAGATATGCATTCTAGGCTATTTTAGACAGGTAATGTTGCATAGTGAGTGAAAGAGTGTAGGGACCAAGGGAATGTATTTCATTTGAAGTATTAATAATCATGATACCAAAAGGGATGATTATTTGCAGGATTCGGATAATGGAGTAACATTGGTGGGAACAATAATTAGGAAAAATAATACAGGAATCTACACTACGAACATATTAGTTTAACCTAGCTAACTTCTCCATCACCCAACAACTACTATATAATGAGAACCTACTTTAATTAATTTTGACTAATAGTTAGTTTAATTTCGTGGTTAGATATCAAATTTTTAATATCTAATCTTAAAGGATTATTTTGATTGTTATATATTTACATTAGCTCTGAATAAAGCATATCTAACTTTAAGATCTGTTAATCCAAATGGATTATATTTTTCTTGAGAACTACATATTTATTCACAAGAGTGAATATGTCTGAAAGGAAAAGGCAGGCCGAAGACTTAACGTTACAAAAACATCAAAATTTGATAAATAATATCTACATACGTACAGCTAAACGTGAATTTATGTTATCGAGGGCCGATACTCCTCAGCATCTTCCATCTATATATATTTATTAACGGTACTTTCTCGATACTTTGTTATGCATAGGTTTTCGATTATTTTCCTTCGTTTTGTATGAATCAAACCTGTATGAATGACTGTAGTCTCATCAAGCTTGAAACTGTGATTGCTGGTGGTCGAATGTTCGGCTAAGGCAGTATTTTTCCTACTTCGATGCACATAATTTTTGTGTTGTTTAATTTGGTTTTCCAATTTTTGACTGGTTTCCCCATGTAAATCAAATCACAGTCACTGCAAACTACTTTATAAACCAGATTACTTTGTTGTTTTTCAGGAATCCTGTCTTTTGGTTTCGAGAAATATTTATTCCAAAATGTACGGCTACTTGTATAAGCTAGAGTAATCGAATCGTTTATTTTACATATTGTTCTAGCGTTGGATGGAAGAAAAGGAAAGGGATGGATAGGGGGAGAGGAGGTTCTAATTGTTTTCATTTGAATTATGGAAATGAAAAGTTGAAAATAATCAGGGCCGTATGCTCAGGGAGGGAGGGAGGGAGGGGTCCCTTCCCTTACCAGGGCTAGAAAAAAACTGCAAACACGTACAAATGCGATTGTATGAATTTTCAAAGATAAACAGTCAAATTCAACACTTGAAGTTTAAAAATACATCAAAATGTTCATTTTTCATCACTGATCCTCAAAATTTTACAAAATTTTCGTCATCGTTTTGCTCGAGTCATTCTAAAGTAACCTTTTTTTTTTGGAAATAAAGGTAAAGGGGTTTAGCCTTTCCTAAAATATTTACCTATCTCTACCTATACATCACGAGGGAGAGGGGCCGAAGTCACCAGTGCTATCAAATTGAGTACATTGACACCAATGTTCTTCGAACTTGTGCTCATTTGGGAGTTTTTTTTTTTAAACCCCTCCCAGAGACTCGACCAGCATATGGCCATGGAAATAATAAATTGTCAACTTGTAAAAATTACTCACCAATCTGAAACTTCGTCTATCAGAGTGAAAAATACTGTGCTTACCTGAAACAAAGAAATGAAAGAAAATCACAGATTATTTAATCATTTCTGCAATGATTTCGCCAAACATATGCAAATTTAATGTGTAAAATATTTACTACTTTAAAATCCACCCACAATAAAGAAAATAATCATCGCGATACGTTGTTTTAGTAAAAAAAAAATAAAAGCAGGCGCTGTAGGATGATTTTTTCTAATCATGGGCAGGGTAAAAACTTATTTCAAAGTGAAGGGTCAACAACGTCAAAAAACACTTTTAGGATCTTTCATTAATCTTCATAATCTACGTAAATTTGGGTACGAGATATGCAGAGGATAAACTTGAAAAATAACAAACAACAAAAAAATTACTTTTTCAGGACTATGAGGGGCGACAGTAGGACTAAAAAGTTGAAACCCCAACCAAGACATCCTAGGACTCATTTCATCCCCCTTCAGCTCAATTCGGAGAGGAATTATGCGATAAATAAGCTCAAAAAATTAGGAAAAGTGACCAAAAAACCATAGGTATTTCTAAGCTGTACGGGGCCACAATGGGCCAGGAAAGTCTAAACTTGCGAAGAGCACATTTAGTACGTCAACTAAATCTACGTGGCGAATTTCAGTTCAGTATTTTAATTTGGAGGGAAGATGTGGATGGAGCAGATTTTTTTTCAATCCCAAAAAGGGAGAAAACTCTCATATCTCTCCTTATTGATTTAGGGAACAAATTTTCGGATATGGCGGACAATTTTTGATTCCCTATCAATTGGCTCAAAAAAGGTAATTTTTTCCCAATTTTCGCTTCTCACTTTGAGCATAACTGAATTTTGATCCATAATCATTCCCACTCAAGCTTACTAAATCCGTTGCTAATTGAAGTTTATTATCCAAATTTAACCGATTTTAGCCAACATTGAGCTGGCTAAATGATTTTAATTTCGGAAGAAAAAAAATAAATATCTAACACAGCCAAAAATTGTTTGAATGGTCTCAATGGTCTTCTAAGATCTCAAAACGGATTTTATTAATACCTCCCCCCTCCCCACCCCATCAACCATAGCTCGATAGTTCATAATAGCCTGGTTTTCAATGGCAAAATGAGATAGAAAATTAGTTAAAAAGTAGGAAAGGGAGAGAAGAGTGGAGAGCTTACCATATGAAACAATCACGAATCATTTTTACTGGAGAAATTTCAGATAAGTTTCGGAAATGTGTAATTACCCTCCTTCACCCCCCTCATCCCAGAAATACTAAACTTGAGTTTTCCACGCCAATAAGGGACTGAAAAGCCGATTACAGGATATATTAGGTAGGCAACATTCAAATTATAATAGATTAGTTTGAAAATTGGAATGATTGAGATTTTCATCCTGCTGCATTTTGCTCTTAAATTTCGTGCAAAACTGATTGTTGGTCCGTGTTCATTATCAACCCCATTATTATAATTGGCGGGAAAATCAAACTTAGAATGCACAAAATTTGAAATGCAATCTAATTTACAGTGAAAAATATTCAGATCCTCTAAAACAATGGAACGGATTTTGTGCACAGCCTGTCCCCCATCACTGCACCCTTCTGAATCCGATATAATTCATTTTTCGTACTTCTCCAGTGTATCATTTGATTTTCTGAATATTCTCCTTTACCAGTGACATATTGATCCTTGTTTTTCTTTTCTTGTAGATACCATCGCAATCAATTCCTACGGACTGAATTCATGAGAACTACATCCCACGCAAACGACGTTTAATAAGCTGCATACGTAATCGCCTGAAATTCGTTCAGAAATATCTACGAGTTTTAGGCGATCGGTTATACAACTTAATGAACATTTTGTTTTTCGGTACCGCACCGCATACCGCACCGATGTCTTTAGATCTACCCCAATAATTTCGATGATACGAGTAACTATCTATCTGATAAAATGTAGAATGGTACATCAGTCTAGATACAGGCTGAGATGGCGAACACTCGTCCATAAGTACAACATTTGTACAGCACGCGCTCAAAGTTGCAAAAAAAATCCCATCTCACTTTTTACAATTTATAGCCGAAGCTATTAGCCATTTGTGGAACACAAGAGGATAAGATCTGACGTAGTAGGTAGAGAAGAGAAAGAAGCTGAGGAAAAAAAATGAAGAAAAAAAATTAACCGACAACGATAGATAATAAGGTACATGAAAATTCAACGCGTCAACTCGCCAATGTACCACCTTCGGTATCGCGTGACGCGCATCTAATAAAACGGCATTATCATTAAAAAATCAATCAGATTCGAATAAAAACTATCGTAAACTGGTTCCAGCCATGTTAATTGGCACTACGACATTGAAAACAAAAGGCAAAAAACCACGCTCGTAAACTAGTTTCGGAATAAATCAATAACGCATTCCTTATAATCGACAAGTGTGTGAGGCGAAATGTCGTACAGAATTGATAAATAGACGAAGTTCGCACTGTCTAGGATATCTGCGCCGATATTGAATGCGGTGTTGGACGAGTATTAAATAACTACCGAGTACACACACAACTAAGTAAATGATTCGCTCGAGCTAACGTCGTTGAAAATATGATTTAAAAAAATTTCACGTCGATGCAGATTCTGATGAAGATCGCCATATTATCTTATGTCACATGAAAGGTAAGTTGGTCGTATGTAGACGAAGATAACGCCCAATCCCTTGGTTCTATGAAGACAGCTGCAAGACAAGAAAGTAAATATTGACGAAGTAGAAAAAAAAAGGAATACACTTCCCTTTTATCTACTCGTATCAGCCATTAAATTCTCAAATTTTCATCATTGGATTGAAAAAAAGCATTGGAAATATTTGAATTGTTTCATTCATGAAGTAAAGAAAATAGCACTCTGGATGTTTTTTTTTTTAAATCAAATGTAAAGGTAGAGATAAATATTGGGGCGAATAGTTGAAACCATCAAAAAACAAATTAAGGATGCCAAAATGACAAAAATTTTCGAAAAAACAATTTTTATGAGGCTAAAAATCGAACCCTTCCCCTCAATTAGCACTTCTAGGACCCTTATCGAATGTACATAGCAAATGTCTATCTCAAGGCTCAATTCGTGGAGGGGACACGGTCGTAGCGAACAACTTTAGGAAGGAGGGGTGGGAGGAGCCGAACAGACTTATTTTTCCGACTGAATCTTCAATTTTCAGAAATTTTTCACCTATATTTGACAAAACAAATGAATTGGAGTAGACAGGAATGTATACTAGGGTAAGGGGTTAGCAAATTTCTTCGTAGTTACATAAATGAAGTGAATAACACAGATAAAGTAGACTTGTACGCATTTTAGAAAAATATAGGATTTTTCAATTATTAAAAAGACCATTTTTGAGGTTTCATGAAGATAAGGAAAGTTTTCAGCTATCTAAAGTTTTGCAAAGTTCAGTGACCACACTTGCCTTCTAGGAAAGGAAAGATTTATTTTTTAAAAGATCAATAAAAAATATAACCCGAGCGGAGTGAAAGCAAAAATTTTAGAAAATACATTTGTAAACATCAAAAGATTGTAAGTTCTGATATTTTTTACGTTGCCGGTATAAATTTAACACTTACATTCACTGCCAATGATGCCATTTAAGGCCATCAAAATCCGTCCAGTGATGTCAGTTCGATAATGACGGTCAACTGTTGACGCTAAACTGCTGACGATTTTTCCAGAATGTGCTATTCGACATCTTTTAATACTTGTTGACGAGTCAACTTTCTTTAATTTCCCTAAATATTTCAATTTAAAATCATGAAGCCAATCCGGAGTCAAGGTCAATTGTTTATGGGTCAACTTTAAACATCTTTAATTTTGCTCAACATTTCAAATTGAAAACATAAAATCAACCCTGGTCAAGGTCAACTAATTTTCTTCGACTTTTCAACTTGAAATCTTAAAATCAATCCAAAGTCAAGGTTAACTGTTGGCGGGTCAATGGATGACGACACTTCAACTCAAAATCATAAAATCAATTTAAGGTCAAGGTTCACGGTTTTGACCAGTCAACTTCCAACATCTCTAATTTTCTTCAACATTTCAACTCAAAATCATAAAATCAATCTTTCATAAAATAAGTCCACTGATGTCATTCCAGGCTATAAAAATCTGTCAATTAATGTCAGTTCAATGATGACGTCACACTGTTGACAGTCCACCAGAAGCGTCTCTAATTTTTCTCAAAATTTCAACTTGAATTCATAAAATTAATCCTTCATGAAATAAGTCCACCAATGTCACATCTCTAATTTTCCTCAACATTTCAATTTTAAATCATAAAATCATTCCTTCATAAAATAAGTCCATTAATGTCATATCTCTAACTTTCCTCAACATTTCAACTTGAAATCATAAAATCAATCCTTCTTAAAATAAGTCCACTGATGTCATTCCAGACCATAAGAATCTGTACACTGATATCAGTCCAATGATAACATCACACTGTGGATGGTCCACCAATGATGTCTCTAATTTCCCTCAACATTTCAACTTGAAATCATAAAATCAATCCTTCATAAAATAAGTCCACTGATGTCATTCCAGACCATAAAA
>FIZR01009412.1:0-58944 GCA_900060175.1 Ferrisia virgata
ATGAATATCTGACATGGCTAAAAATCGTCTCAATGGTCTTCTAGGACCCCAAAACGGATTTTGTTGTCATCCCCTCCCCCTCATCCGCCGTTGGTCGATAGACTGTAGTAACCTGGTTTTCAATGATAATATGACATAGAAAATCAGGCTAATTAGTAAGAATCAGTAACTAGTTTAGCATCGGAGTGATGAAAAATGTACGGTAATTTTGAATAAATTTTGAACCCACTCACAGTAAAATATTTTCAAGAGACAAAAAAAATTTATGATTTATTTTTTTTTCCAATCAAGAAGGTAATTTTGACCATTACCTGCCAATCTAATCCTAATAGCCGAATTTTAGCGATTTTGTCCAGTATCAAATCGAGTAAATAATTTTATTTTGGAAAAAAATTAAAAAAAAAAAATATTTGATATGCTTAAAAAATGAGCCTAATAGTCTTCAAAAAAAATAACCCTCTCCCCCTCACAATCCCTTGAATAAACACGATTTTACCGAATCCAAGATTAGGAGTATTAAGTAAATGTGTTTAGGTACCTAAAGATGTATTTAATGCAATGTACATTAAACCAACTAATTCTTATACTTAATGCAATTTTTTTTTTTCATAATAAAAGGGTTGATATACTTAATAAGCAATAAGCATTTTAAAACCTTGATTAAAAAATAAGAAACATAACATCTGGACATAAGAAATCTAACATGCCTACACCTACCGCCTTTACATAATTACTCGGTAATAAAAGAAAATTAAACTTTGCTTTTTATTTTATTGTTCTGGTTCACAAAATTTTACTATCATTCGCTTCATTCAATTTTTGTCAACAAAATTACCACCGAGTAATTTTACCTGTGAGAATTTTTTTATCTTTTCAACATCTTCGAGAATGGAAAATGAAATTATCTCCTTGACTACGACTTTAATAATAATAGTATACTATAAAGTTGCAATTATATACCTCGGTAATTACTCCAACTCCGAGTACTTCGCTGTTTCTTATATTAAGACTAATTTTAACGACACTTTTTTATAATATGATAAAATCTTTCCGCTGTATTTATCTTTTGATTCGGCTGCATAAGGAAAGTGAGTTAATACTAAGACGATATATAATTACGAATGTAAAAAGTCGAAAAACAGGACTAATCGTTATTCGTTGATGTAACGATCGCATCCAAAATGTGAAATTGGTGCAAGTACACCTTACACAGAGACATATACATTACACATTTACACATTACACGTGTAATGAAGCCGTTGAAGTTGAAAAATTTGCAGTAGGAAAAATGGATAGAATTTTTGATGAAATTTAGCTTGAAAATTTTACAACAGAAAACGAAAATAAAAAGTTTTAAAAATACGCCCATTGATCGAGTACAATTCATTGATTTTCTTACATTAACAAAATGATTAAATATTTTTAGTTGTATCTATTGAAAAATCAACGAATTAAAACCTTTCAATTTTTTCTTAACTGATATTTTTTATCACTCCTCCTACTCTTAACTGAAAAAATTTGGTCGAAAAATTCACTACCCCTCTCCAAACCCTGCAATTATCAATCTTCTGTTTAAAAAATTTCACAGACAATAATTCAACTGAAAACTAATCAAGCAGAAAATATTGAGTTAGGGAACTGACATTTTTATCACATTATTTTTAGGTCTTATTTCGCAACTATTGAGACCCCTTCGTCCGTGGATTTTCAAACAGGTAGAATTCATTCCAATCTATTATGTTAACAATTTTCGACTTTTTCGACCTACAGGAGAAGGATGTTTGTCTGTTTCGAATCCCTGGTTATACTACAGCTTCCGGGTGGTGTGAGTAATGACCCCCCCCCCCCAGAATATATCATCCGGCCTGCGTGGGAGGAAATGGCTGTTTATTAGATTATTTTGAAGTTGAATAAAAAAACACTTTTGAACCTGATTTTCGTAAAATATTAAAGGTAACAGTAGCGTAGCAAGGAATTCTCCGCCAGGAGAACTTTTTTTCTTGCCGCCCCTCTGACCTACGTGTACCAGACCCCCTGCTCCAATATGAGAGCCAAGAGTCGAAAAATTGGTATTTTGACGCATTTCTATACGCTTTTACCGTTTTTTCGCTTGTAGAAATGGATTTTTACCCAGAAAAAATCGCTGCCTCGCTCCCTTTTTACCCCCAGAGAATAAACACTGCTTGAGCAAATCGGAAATTAAAAATTTCAAAAACCTCAAATCTCAAAAACTTTGATCATTTTGTATTTTGTGGAGCAACTTTTTCATCTTTTTTTTAATTTGCAGTATTAAAAATCAGCCGGTTTTTAAAATGTGCCACCCTATTTCTCCTTCCTCCCATTTGATGAAACTAAATTACTGATAAAATAATATCAAAAAAAATTCAACTTCTCGGAACTCACCTCTTATAAATACAGCAATTAATAATCATAAACTGTCCGAGCGAAGCAAGGGCGAAATTTTGATAAAACAAGATTTTTCTATAATTTTTGCCACCCCATAAAATTTGCTCCTCGAGGAACCGTTCACCCATTCCTCCCTCTGGCTACGCCAGTGAAAGATGTTGTGAATTATTTAGGGTGTAGGAGTAAATAGATGAAACCAACAAAAGGTGCATTTAGCGTCAGTACCAACCCTGCACACCAGATTTCAACCTCTTAGTTCAATTTTGAGGGGAAATATGAAGAAACCGAACTTAAAAAATAACGAAAAACCACCCAAAAACCACTTTCTTAGACCTACGAGGAAGTGCAATGAAGCTGGAAATATGGAAACCCCAAAAATGTGAATCCAAGTTACTGACTGAAACTACATACGAAATTTCACCCCTTTACACTAATTTGGAGGGGAAATATGCGAAGAACGATATTTCTTCAAGGTCAAAAAAGGGGAAAATCCTCATTTATCTCCCATCCTAATTGACGTAGGAGGCTGATTTTTGGATACATCACACAACTTTTTATTCTCTCGATTGGTTCAAAAACGAATATTTATTGCGATTTTTGATCCGCAGCACCCTCCCCCCCCCCATCTCCCTACCGAAAAATTTGAATGCATCTGAATCTTGACCAAAGATCATCCCAACTCAAAAATATCAAATCTGCCACATATCTAAACCTACCGCCCAAATTTGATGGATTTTGGTCGGTATCGAGCCCAGGAAATGATTTTAGTCTTCGAGAAAAAATAAGAAATAATAACATGAGCATCTGACATGCCCAAAAATTGTCTCATGGTCCTCTAAGTCCCCAAAAATAATTTTGTTAATATTCCTCATAATTCACCGGGGATCCGTACGCCGCAGTAGCCTGATATCCGAAGAAATCAGACTAAAAAATAATTCTCGAGTAAAGCAAAGGCGAAAAGGTTATTCCCAGGCCAGTATGGGCGAAATACCCTTGATCTCAGTTTTTTTCAAAATTTTCACCAAATTTCACTAGGTATCCCGCAAAAAAAATTCCTCACCCCCCCCCCTCCTCGTTCAAAATATCAGAAATACTTGTTTTTGTTTAGAAAATAATTCTGTATTCAAACGTATTTGAGAAAAAATTATGATTTTAATTCAGATGTTTAGAATGATGATGAGTCAAACGACAAAGATTTTTTCAAAACTTTTTGCCCTTGAGGGTAGGGTGAAATTCATAAACGAAGAAATTGAATCACTTGCAGCTGCTGGCTTTGGGGGAGTATGTAAATTTTTTTTCATCGAAGTATGTGTTTTGACGAGTAAAATTTTTAGCATTTTTTTTTTTTTTTGAAATTTAAACCGTTTTCAAAAACTTAAAAAATTCTCAAAAATGCGTTTTTCTCAGAAATAATGGCTAATACTCTAAAAATGAATAGAAGTAAAGTTGGCAGAATTGTGGGTATAGATGTATGGGAGGAGGAGGGGGAGGAAGGGTTAAAATGCGAACGAGAGATTCGAACGAAAAGTAATCACAGAATTCTATTCGGCGTATCTGAATTACTCAAAAAGCACTCTTTTCCTGAATTTTTGACTGATTTTCAAGTTTCAACACAACAAAAAAATTTCAATTCAGTTCAAAAATGACAATTTTAAGTACCTGCAGGTGTAACTTGCATATCAATACAAAATAACAATTTATAACGAGAGTTTTGAAATTTTACATATTTACTACACGCATCGATGTAAAACCGTAAGAAAGTCGCATCAAACTTTCGCAGCTTCGCTTTAGGGCTCAGGAAACCCTCCCCACCTTTCAATTTGGGGCAATGCCTAAGTTGGTGATATTGGTATCGTTTTCACATAAATCGAACCCCCTGAATACGATAATTAAGTCAGATTAACAATACTTTATTTCAATCAGTGTTACATGCGTAAAATTAATTTTTTTATATAAAAATTTGGTGGAATCTCTAATTTTGTTTTTATTATTATTTTTTTTTTTCAATTTTTATGATCATACGAACTTATAAATTTTTTAGATAAAATAAAAAATGCTCGTTAGTCAGGTTTTCCAAAGGGAACCCCTGACTAGGTATTACAATCGTTTTGTGTGATATGTTTTTTTTTCTAGTCCCCCCCCCAGGGAAAAAATTAATAACTCCGCCCCATACCGGCCAAAATTTCCGAAATTTAAAATTTCGACAAAACTCGCTTTCTGTATTTTTCCATTAGAGTTTGAACGGTCCATGGTCCAAATTGGGGAAGGTTCATTTTCGAGGATGGAGGTATGAGGGGTAGAAAAATCTAAAAGCGAAAAAGTTTTACCGCCAATCGATGGAAAATCGAAAGAGCAATAACATATCCAAAAATGAACTGTTTACGTCGATTACAGTCCAAGAAATCGGTCCATTTGGAGTATTTTACGAATATTTCGACGATTGCTCGTCTGTACATGTCGTATTAATTCACCTAGAGTTTTGAAACTTGGTAGGTAGTTGATGGTAGTACCCACAGGCTTGCCTTTTGGGAGATCTCAACTCACCCCCATTTTTTCAAAGTTTTCGATTAATTGCTCACCTTACAAAGGTCACTCTAATTGAGCTAGCTAGCGCCTTGAAACTTTGTACACAGACCAGGGAGACATGCAGAATGTGCCTTTTGCGGGTCTGGACCTTTTCTGTCCAAATGGACCCTCACTACGGCCTCGCAAAATTATTTTTTTTTCGATTTTTACTGAATTTAAGGATAAATATGGGTAATTGTAATATATTTCGAAGGAAATCTTTTTTCACCATCGATTTTAACGTGTTGATGAGACGATGGTCGGCTGTCCATTTTTCTTTCCAAATTGATATTGGAATCAAAAAGTGCACTATTCTAAAATATCGATACGATGTACTCGAAACCTGTACGATGAATTGGTTTTTTTTCATTTTATATTTCGATAGTAAAGTTTCAGTTGAACAAAAAAAACCCTAAACGTACTATTCTAATATGTTTTCAATTCATTATGAAAGCAAAGCCGAGCCCATAAATAACTGTCCATTCAGCAGTCGCAGCAATATTCAATATACAATAGTGTACTGTCATGAGAAAACTGGTACATGCTGGTAAATGGACATCGGTCAATGGTCATCTGCGATCTAAATTACATACACCGATATATACAGATGATAAGTTTACCAGTGCCTAAATACATATAAAATCATAAAATCAACTAGCATATGAATTACACTAACAAAAGCATAGAAGACAATTGAAAAAAAAAATTGTAACGCCCACCGAAACCTTTGCAACAATATGAAAAAAAAAGAAATCATTTTTCAATACTATCGGAGTCGGAGCAGGGGCGACCATTTTGAATTTACTTGGCGTTAATGAAATACGCGATATTAATATGAATTAATTTCTTTCAATTCTTTACCAAGTTATATAATTTCTCGTAGACTTTATCCATAGATTAAGGGTGTAACCATATAGGTGCGTAACGTTTCAACTGTATCTGACCTTTCTGCGGCCGGCGTACGATGAGAATAATATGATGTAGCCTTTGCATCTCTTCTAATAACCTGCAGAACTTGATGAACTGGTAATCCCCTTTTTTTATTTGATTACTCGCTATTTTGTATACCTACGTATATTGTAGAATGGTACAGTAGAGGTATATAGGTAGCTAGAGCTACCGCACCTAGATGCCGAATGGGTATTGAACTATAAAATGTAGGTACGTACCTAGACCTGCAAGTACCTACGACGTACTTGTAGAGGTCTACAGTATGATATTTGAATTACGAGACGGTAATCTAACCCCGAGCCCTGTCTCTCCGCGTCGTATAAATAGCTCGAATTTGTAACAGTCTCTCTCTCTCTCTCTCTCTCTCTCTCTAAGGTTCCAGTATATATACGTACTTCTGGCAGCTATAAAAATGCTTCACCCTTCTTCTCAGACGTTTTAATGTCAGACACATGCCACACGCGGAATAGCCACTGCAATGCACCGCTCCTCCGCACCACCACGTCTCGCCATCATCCCCGAGAACGTAAATTATGTACAATGACTATCATTATTGTCTAATTTGTTTATCCCAGTTTGCTGCATCGTAGACGTTTATTCGCGTACAGGTGAAATTTAATTCCTCTACGTCTACGTGCACGTCCTGCGGTACACGTATTTTCGGATCTTTTGTCATGATTTTTTATTACCCACGTATACTATATATACCTTGTGGCGAATATTTACAATCGTACAAATCATACTGTACGATACTTTTTCATCTAAATTGAAATGATAAGTCTTTCTTTCATTAAATATATATATATGTATATTTTTTTTATCATATTTATTTACGAGCTTTTGAAATGAATGAATGAAAAAATAATAAAAATAAATACCTATACACACGTAAACAGTCGAGCATATTTATCCATCTATCTACACAATAAAAAAGACCCGATGATAATTGCGCAATACATAAGCTACGCTTAATCCTTATTTTCATTTTAAAAACTGCTGCCGGCCTTATAGGTAGGCATAATACCGAAAAAATCTTATTTTAAACGTATTTACTCCATCCTGCATCAAACAAAAGACTACGTATACGTAGTAAATGGTAAAAAAATTGATCGTACGTTTGTAGCCATGGTTGAAGATGCGAGCAAAAATCCAACATCTACGGGTATAAATCTCGGATTAAATTTGCAAATATGGTCCAAGTAAGGAAAAAAAAAAAGTCGTTTTTAATTTTAATGTTGATCTCGAAGCAATACACTATACGTATATGGTGAAAAAGAACAGCGAGAATCTCCCCTATTTTTTTTTTTTCCTTAACTTATTCAGACAGACACAATGGAGTGACTTCCAAAAAATAACCCCTGAATTTAAACGGGCTGTCTGAGTTCCGGTCTTCTGAACTAGTTCTCAATGTGTGTAAGATACTGCAAAGGCGACGACGAAGGTACAGTACACACACACACACGATACCTACACACACATAGACCAATACGTATGTACTTATACGTGTACCTAGACTTTATACTTAGGTACACGTATACTTCTGCAACAACCGAGTCAATACCTCCCCTCGCATGTGCTCTGGTTTTCTTTTATTTCAAAATGAAAGAGAAAAACCTTTAACGACAAAGCCCTCTATTTCTGACGTATATTGAATCGCGGGTTAGTTACCGAGGATAGTATTATACAATTTTGCCTTGTACTAGTAGTATATTCCTTACGACGAGAGGACGAAGGAGGACTTACGACGATGGTAAATCTTAATACCGTGGGTTGCCTTAGACAGAAATTCTTTGTTGTAGGACGTGATGCTCTTACCAGGTGTGTTTTCTAAACAATGAATTTTGGCACCGTGCTAAATATATATAGGTATAGTGTTATACGTGAAACATATGTCCGCGTGCGTCTACCGTCTACGTGTACGTGTACTTCTCTCGATTAGAAACATATTTCAGCATTTAAACATGGTGACAGTCTTTTGAGAGAGCGAGAGAGAGAGAGAGAGAAAAAAAAAATCCAAATCAAATTTTTACGAGCACCCAAAAAATCGCTTTATTGGTATCGGCGCGCGCGTCGCGAATTATACGTATGTACTTATTACGTTCGCGACCGAAACCGAAACCGAAACCGCGAGAAGAGTCGTTAAAAAAAAAAACTTACACAAGCTTTCGGCCAACTAAACCGAACTAAAGCCGGAAACAGAATATAAATATCATTACGATTGTGTTTAGTATTTTTGTTATTTCCTGTTTGAATTTGTATAATATATATTATTTTTTTTCCTCGCTTTAGACGGTCGGGTTAGGCAAGTTTATACGCGAGCGATTTAATCGTCATTGAAATCTTCACTCATCGGACAGCCCTGCGCTTGCCTGCCATGGAAATGTACGATATGATCGGAGGTTTCCGCATTTGTTGACCATTGTGAGTGGTATTCAAATTAGCGTGTTTGATTTCATTTTTCTAATCATCGTAAGCCCGATGACTGGCGTTGAACATATGTTTCGTATTACATTAGCAGCCTAAACAAGTATTCGTGTATGTGCCAACCTACCTAACTGCCGATCTACCCGGACGTGCTGAAATCTCAACGAAAGACTCTTTAGAATAATATTTATACTCATCATTTGGATTCTTAATGGTTTTCATTACATCAGGTTAATAAACTATGCTGAAAAATTGAGCAAAAATACCAATCAAATGGATGCAGACAGATGTTTCTGGAGTACTCTCGAGGGAACGATTACTAACTAAGCACGATTCGTAGGACTTAGCAGTTACTACTGCCGTCGGTATTAAATTATTGTGCGCTGGTTGAAGTGCTTCGAGAGCTATAACCGTACACAAATCTCCAACAACAGTGAACCTGTCAACCTGTTTGATTCGATGACCGATAATATGTACTTTTTTCACATGTAGATGAGACGAGACGAAACGTACCAATGAATCATATACATTGTAAAAGTTGCCAGCGTTTTATTCGAAAGTTCATACAGGTGTAGCCAAGTGGGGCTTTTAAAGGGTCTAGACCCCAACCCTTGAAGCTGAAAAACTTGAAACATTTTTACATATAGGGCAATTTTTCTTCTTAAAACGTCTAAAAATGCCCTTTTTTAAAACGTTAAAAAAAATCCATTTTTTCAAAATTTCGCTCTCGTTTCGCTCAGACATACTATTTAATTCATTTTCATTCGAATCAGACCCCAAAAAAATAGTACACAGAAAAAGTGAAAACCCTCTATTTTAAGCCACTCCTTGCTACGTCACTGAAAATTACTACTTAGAAAAGGTATTGAAAAAAAATCATGTCTCGAATGATAATGATGATGATAATGTACTTGATCGAAACAATACATCTTTTAGCCTGCAATAATAGTTATGACACCCCCCCCCCCCGCTTCTATGGCCAATACTTGGGAATTTTGACTAAACCCACGTTGTTGGCCGACTTGGAGTAGACGACTCATCACATAAAATTTTATAGGGCGGAACTATGGATCCTCAAAGTGGGATAATTCCCCCCCCCCCAACTCCGCTTTTTGTTATTTTCATCCCCTAACAGAAGTGTAGGATCTCAATAAACTTGTGAACATTTTTTTTGTAAATTCTCTCATATGTGTCCATCACTTTGGCATAGAAAACATTTCAGTACATATTTTGCAAAAATTTTAAACTCGAACGCTGAGTAAAAATGTTTAGGTTTTTTGCCAAAACACCGAAATTTTGGGCTTCTGTTTAGTAAAGTGAATATAAAAAAATTATTAATTCAAGGCTAGGCTCAACAATGCCGGTGCTCTATTCTAAATTGAATGGGTTATCTAAAATATCGTTGATGTTTTTTGATCGATCTCATGATTGTCTTACAAATCAGCTCCAAGGACAAAATTATCAACTATTGGCAAATTACCTTACCAGCAAAGCTAGAAAAGTAAAGAGATCTTAAAAATCGACGTATTTTATTTTTCAAAAAAAAACAGCGAAAGGTCCTTTATCTAAGTAACGCGTAAAAAATTTTTTTTTTAGCATGGGAAAATGAATAGCAATTGAAATTGCTCAAAAGTTTTGCGTTACAAGGCAGCCAACTGAAAAATTGATTTTTACGAATTGAATGGAAAATTACTTGATAATTATCTAATGGTAATAATTTTAACGATCTTCGAATTCAGAGGTTGGTAGGAATCATTTTCGAAAAAAAAACGATGTATTTTCTTGTTTATACAAGTCGAAAAAAAATTTTTGAAGCAACCCCCCCCTTGCTTTTCCTATCATTTTATGAGCCAAGAAATCCCAGAAAAAAATTATAGAAAAATATGAGGGGGGGGGTAAGAGGAGCGCTGAAAGTTTGGTTCCCTCGGAGCCCAAATTTTTTTTACCCCTCAGATCAAAAACTATATTTTCCATAATTTTCCTTCCGAGAAAACTTTTTCGAAGAAGTACCATTTTCAAGTAAATTTTCAAAATTCAGAAACTCATCGTCAACGAATCTGCAAAAATTTTAGCCAACATCTGTAAACCACCCATCGAGACGTGGGGTGGGCGGAAAGATTGGGGTATAAAATTTATTTTGACCAATATCAACGAAAAATCACGTTTTTTTTTTTTTCAAAAATGGTGCGACTTTGGTTACCCATAGCAGACTCGTTGTGCGCCCTAATTAGTAGTGGATGCTGACTGGATTCCAAGTAATGCTGTATGAACATCCTACAACAGGGGCATAGCCAAGGAAGATTTGAAATGCCCTTGAGACCGAAAAACTTGAAAAATTTTTGCCTAACGATAAACATTTTTTCAAGACCGCTGAAAATGCACTTTTCGAACGTTAAAAAGTAAATTTTTTCAAAATTTCACACTCGCTTCTTTCGGAGCTTTCGGACGTACCATTTAAATCATTTTTATAAATTTAATCGTCCTTTTTCTATGTTGATGAAATTTTTTCGAAGGTAGCTGGCACCCTCCTGGCTACGAGCTTGGCGCCCATAACAAATCTTCTAATGGACCTAGGGTGCTTAAAATTTTATACAGTGGAGTGTCCTCTCACCGTATGTCACATATTTTGAAGATTGGACAAATGGAAGAATTAAATTTTTTTGAACCACCCGGTTATATGAAAAACCATTGTTGTTAGGTCCGTTCGATTGGGTATAATGTGGGACACTGAAGCTCGTATTCCGCAAAGTAAGTACATATTCTTCGTGGTCTTTAAACCCTCTTGCAAACAATCTTTCCTCGTATCTATACGAGCCATCTTGCTCTATTTTCCTTTTAAACACCAATTTAGAGTAAACGATAGACACAACGCTTGAGTTTTGACTCCGGTGATTGATTCAAGAACAAACGATTGTCGAAATGTTTTTACCCTTCGTCGCACCATCCTAAATTCAGAACTTTCGTGAATTTTGATTCAAGGTCATTTCTACTCGTATTTATATCTAATTTGCCAACAACCCAAGCCTGCTTGCTCATTTCATTTCAATTTTGTGGGTGGAAAGCTGTGGGGAAGGAGTTTAGAGGGGATCGAAAAAATATAAATATCTATTGTACCGTGTAAATGACTTCATTGGTCTTGACCGGACCCTAAAAACGAATTTCGTTGATAGCCCCTCCCCCCTCCCAAAACACCCTATAACCGCTGTAAGACAGGTATATATAATAGTAACATGGTAATCCTGCTGGAAATTAAATCATCCCAAATAATATCATTTTTTTCTGCTAGAAAACAGTCAATAAAGATGGTTTGAAAACCATGCTTATCTTTAGGCTCAAAATTTATCACAAAATTTCTGCTCGATTAAGGTGCAAAAAATAATAGGTGTGTTATTATACGTATGACTATTTACATGCGTAGTTCCTTCGTTGAAAATAAATTGTAAAAATGACTACTTACGACCGTTAAACAGATCAGCAAAATTCAATACATTTCAAAAGACCAAAAATTCAATACGAACACCAACATGATCGAGTAACACTGCGAAAATCGCAAGTAATTAAAAATTACCCCCCTTTTTCCTATCAGCTACCCTTCGAATTTCGAAGGGTAAATTCTAGACACCTAATTAAATATTTGTTTATTATATTTAGCGCAATGATTAACCCCAATACATGATGATTCACGTTTCAAAATGAGCATTTACGTCAATTTTAGGTATTAATGATTTAAAAATGATATAGCTGTACCGTGTATGCACCATCTACACCGCAACTCAACACTCATCGCGTACACATATCACCATATGAGGTCCCCAGATTTTGAAAAAAGAAAAAAAAAAAGCAGTACCTTACACTGGAGAGATAGTGCATGCACGACACCGATATTGAAATAAGATAGGAAAAAAAAATGCCTGTAATTGTGGTGACGTCGTTTGTGGAAAAGCGCAATTTATCATAATCCATGTGACGTATATGGGCCATAACATTACCGCTTGTTACATTTTCAATTAGACCGATCAAATAGGAAGGCAGCAGCTAGGGTACGATCAAAAACAATTTCTCACAATCTTTTATTCATAAATCTCGTAAAGGTGCATTCGCCTCGCTATTGTTGTCGCATCTTTTGTAAACTTCTGTTTCTCTGCCTTTACTTTAGGTACCTACTATACATACGTATATGACATTCAGGTATATATTTTTTTCACTTATATAATTTTCAAGAGTTCCCTTATAGTACATGTACATACTCGTACTTTGAGCGTAACAAGAAATACCGAACGTTTTAGGTTTTTCTCGCGATACCGTTTGCTCGTGGTTTTCAATTTTATACTTATCTGATTTTTACTCGACATGTAACTGATATTTGTATCAGTATAAGTTATTGTCAAAGTCGTCCAATATATAGGGTTCGATCGAGCCGATGGTTATTATTATTATTATTATTATTTTTCATCAGATGTACTAAGAATCTGATTGTAAGATGGAAAAAAAAAGGAAGGTATCGAATTGCAATTATAAATCGCAACTGCGATGAGGTGTTTTCCAATTGTATACGCGAGTTAGTTGTAAAATTAATTTTTTTTTTTGCATCGATACTTTCTAAAAGAATAATTTCTTTCGTAAAGGTGCCTGCGATACGAACACGTAGACGTAGAGTACTTGCAATGTGGTTGCACAGCCCCTTGACGTTTGTAGTAGTGTGGTACGAATAATCAAGAACAATGTTGATGTTGGTTACTGTTAAGGGTATCTCATGCAGAGAACCACTCGAGTACTCATAACTTGATTAACTTTGTAAAGCAAGAGGCTGTTGTGAGATGAAAAACTGTCAAGTTCAAGTTCTCACTTCTCATAACTCAGACGTATGTGTGTAATTCAGTCGCTACGTGCTATGTACGTACGTAGTACGTAGCTCAAGTACGTAGCCTACCTACAGGCTGGATTTTGTGAAGTTTTCAGTTTTCACCATTCTCACGTGTTAATTAAGTGTTCTTCATATTATTATCACACGGAACATAATTTTACTGCAAATGTCCCAAACGAATAAAATCCACATAATTTGAGAAAATCAACTGGAAACATTTCAAGCAGCTTGGATACAAAGATTTTAAAATGTAATTGGTTTTAGTATACTGATTACATCGGAAGGAATGTAAGAAGATCATTTTCAAAAATATTTTTTCATCAATTACGATCCAATATTTACCTTTCAAACATATATGCGTAGGTCAACGTGGAAAAGGTTATTTCGTAAATTATACCAAATTATACCTTTCTTATCGAGATGAAAGAGAAAATAGCGTACTTTAATATTTAAACTGGAAAATACCCTTAGGAAATGGAATACATTTTTCATGCTATGTTTACTAAAATTCTCCATTCATTCGAAGAAAATTTTCAAACAAAACCTCAACTGATAAATATTTCAACAAGTGAACTTGTAAAGTATTACTAGGCCTTAAGTTGGCAAGCTCAAGCTCGTACCAAGTCGTCCAAATGAAATTTTCAACGTTCAAAATTACCAGTGCTGGTTTGTCGGAAATAAAAAAATTATTCAATTTCAAAGGTGGCATAGTTTAGAATCTGATAACTGTTCAATTTTCTTCATCAAGTGGAGAACCCAAGGGAAAAGCTATAGGCGATTAGGCCCTTTCTTTGATTTGAACATAATCAAGCTATGTGGAAATAATATTTCAAATAAGCCTCGGAATCAAATTTTCAAAAACTGAAGTTTATTTTTGGAATTTTAGTGAATTTTTGAAAATTTTTATCATTCATTTATACGTAATATTTTACGAAATACGTTTGGTTGAAGTTAGTACGATGCATGAAGTGGGTAATACGTGCAAAAAAATGGATCACAAATTACGAAAATAGGTTTTAAAATGGATAAAAATTAATTTAAAATATGAGAACAATTATCAAAATTGAGTAAAAATTTGATAAAACTGGGTAAAAAGTGTAAAAATTGATCTCAGTGCCCACCGTATTCTATAGTCAAATTTTCAACTGCGTACTTGATTAGAGTACTTTCGGTACACGTTTGAAAACCTTGAAGAAACTCCAAAAATTGACTGGAGGCCCAAAGGGATGTAGGAAGGGTCGATATTGCATTTGGAAAATCATTACCAAGTGTTTTTTCGACTGCTAAACCTCGACCCACCTCCCCCTACCGCAGCACAAATTAATTTAAAAAAGGAAAAATAATCGATTAATAATCGTGAAAAAACAATAAA
This sequence comes from Ferrisia virgata, assembly GCA_900060175.1. NCBI lineage: Eukaryota > Metazoa > Arthropoda > Insecta > Hemiptera > Pseudococcidae > Ferrisia > Ferrisia virgata. The sequence continues at coordinate 14,583 of FIZR01009412.1, forward strand.
AAATGGGAATGGAGAAAAATCTTTAAAAATTATTAATAATTAGAAGAAATCTGCAAAAAAGTGGATAAAAATTTACAAAAGTCGTGAAAAAATCGTTGAAATTGAAAATCATCGAAAATTGGGTAAAAGTGTTATAAAAATGGGTAAAAATTGTCCTAAATCAGAAGAAAAATCGTTGAAAATCATCGAAAATTGGCTAAAAAATTGATAAAAAAGACCAATTTAAAAATCATGGATAAAATTGGAAAATTGGTGAAAATTGGCCAAAGTTACGATTAAAAAAAAAGTCGAAAATTATCGAAAATTGGAATAAATTTGACAAAAATATGTGAAAATTGAATTATAACGTGAAATAAAATCGTTAAAAATTATCAAAAAGTAAGTAAAAAATTTCATAAAAATGGTTAGAAAGTACAAAAAAGTGATTAAAAAATACAAAAAATTGTAGGGAAAATGTGTGAAAATTAGCTTAAATTATAAAACAAATCGTTGAAATCATCGAAAATTAGGTAAAAGTTCGATAAAAATTAATAAAAAGTGCAGAAAATTGATCACAAATCAAGAAAAATTATGAAAATTTATCTAAATTATGAAAAAACTCGTTAAAAATCGTAGAAAAATTTTAACGAAAATTGGGGGGGGGGGAATCATAGAAAATCATCGAAAATTTTGTAAAAAAATTTAATAAAAATGAGTAAAAAGTGACAAAAATTGATCACAAAATCAAGAAAAAATATGCCAAAATGGGCAAAATTACTTAAATTATGAAAAAAAGTCCCGAAAATTTGAGAAAAAATCACGAAAAAATGTCGAATAATAAATGAAAATCTACCTAAATTACGAAAGAATAACATTGAAAGTTGTTGGAAGATGGGGAATAAATAGACAAAAATTGATTAAAATTGAAGAAATTAAGTGTTACGTTTTTCAACACAAAACTTACATTTTAAAATAAAACGACATCTTAAACTCCCACTTTTCGGACGAGAAATCACAAAAACGTCAGGATTCTCACAAAACCACCCCCTCCCTACTCTAAGACATTTTCATGTCAAAAAAATTGTTCGTGGTGTTTTTTCTCGATCAATGCTAGGAATGTAGAGAGGCCTGGAGGGCATGAAATGGAGTTGAAAAATCCAAACTACCAAGAAGTGCACATCTAGGACTTCAACTCTTAATTTATATACCAAATTTCAATCTTTTACTGCAATTTGTAGGCTAAGGGGGGGGAGGGGGGGTTGTATACATACAAGAAAAATCCTAATTACTCATCTCCTAATTGATCTAGAAGGCTGATTTTAGGAAATGTAAAACAACTTTTGGTTCTCTATCGATTGGTCTAAAAACGGAACAATTTTTGCCATTTTTTCAGCCCCTCAGCACTCCTTTTTCGGACTTTGGGCATAACTGAATTTTGACCAAAATCCACGTCTACTGCTCAAATTTGAACCATGTCGTAGGGTATCGAGCTGAGCAAATGATTTTTAGCACCGGAGGAGGGGAGAAGGGAATAAAAATCTAACACGACGAATAATAGTCTCAATGTTCCTTGAATACCCACTTGGCCCCTTCTCCACATCCGTCATGGGCCTATAGTCTGTAATAGCCTGGCTTTTCATAGACAATAAGACACCTAAAATCAGGCTAAAAACGAAATAAATCAAAAATCGAATCAAGTTGACAAATTATAGGTGCTTATTCGATATTATACGAAGCATAATCTGTGGGTCTGGTTTATAACACCATTTCGATTCAACAGTTCACAAAATCCATTGTACATGAAATATACCCTCACACTATAAATGGTTACAAATCTGAGAAACATGAATTAATGCTCGTACATCGATCTGGATTTTTCATTTTCTCTTATCTAAATCTCATTGTATTTTTTTAATGGTCGGTTTAAAACGAACACATCGGTTTTTTACAAGTTCAATTGATTCCAAACATTATGTCCAATACATATAACAAATTCTAGATGGACAATTCGATCGAATGAGTATTTGTAACGGTTACGTTTGTTTACATAATAATAATACATATAACTGGAATACGTAAGTTACGTACTCTACGTACATACGTAGTATTAACTTATTTATATATATATATACATATATATGTATAAGAAGAATAGGTAATCCAAAAAACCGCACAGGTTATAAATTTGGCGCTGAGGAGGGTAAAAAAATAGAGAGGTATATGAGGCGTGGCGGAATACATTATATCGGATGGCAGACAGACATGTATCGCGTGTCTTTTACTGATATCATCTTTCAAACAGAAGCAGATAAATAGACAGATGTTTGTACTTCAGCTAACACGTTACGTATTTAAATGCAAACATACCGGCTAATAAACGATAGGTACTCGTATATGCCAGTGCAGTTTATTACCCGCGAATTAAAGTGTAAGTACCTCTCTCTGTACCTATACCTAATATACGCAGCAATAGCCACCGTAGTAACCATTCTTTATTGTTTATTCATTTTAGATTGGTATTTTACGTGCATTACGATATGGATGGTAAAACTTTACATTATAGGCTTGGCTACTTCCAAATCGACTCTGCAATCTTCCGCCAATTATACAAGAAGAGTAAGCATAAGTAAGTACCAACATTTGGAGATCTACCAACAAAAATTATTTTACGAAAATAGTATTTTTTAGCGATCATTTTTACAGCAAGGTAATAAAAAAAAAAACACCCCCTTAACAAATGAATAAAAGGTACACCTACCAACGTAGGTACCTTATAAGTAAACATTCGATTTCAAATGGTGTTAAGCTGCACAAGCGTACGTATAGCTTTATAACGACAATAATGTAAAATATACTGTACGTGTCGTAGTATATGTTTAATTGAATTTGTATGATTTTAGAGGGTGATTAGAAAACTATTTTATTTGACACGCGGTTGTTACTACATTCTACAATAATACAATTGTGGGCTTAATTTTCCACAACAATCGCAATAGTACGAATAATAATAATACGTAAACCTATGATCGAGGTTTTTTTTTTTTTTGCTAATCTAATCTGAACTTTATAATCTACCCTCAACATTGATCTACTCTTGTTTCAATTAACGACTATACACAGTTACTGATTTTAATCACTTTTATTAATCAGTCACATTTCTATTAAGGTTTCGTATACGCATGAGGAAAAAAAAAAAAAAAATTAAAAGGGCACGTTCGCTACCTCCTATCTCACGACATATCTTCAAACCTTTCAACAAACCCGCTGACCATTGAACGGTAGAAAATAAATTTTCGGAGCTTATCAATGCTTACCTATACATGTACCAGTACCTTCTACCTTTACCTAAATGTAAGTATACATAGAGAAACGGTTAGATACCCTTGTAATAATTTTTTAGCGGTTTCCCTTCTTATTTTTTAATAAAAAAAAAAAAGGCAGAAGAAGAAGAAAGGGGGAAAAAAGACAACCGAAGCCCCTTTTTAAATAAGCAATTTTTTAAAAGTATAAGTGTAGATTCCAGTTTCGTGGAAAATATTTTTTTACACAATTGGAATTGATTTAAGACCTGCACGTACGTGTTCTGCGGAGGGTTATTAAATGGCCATAAATTTTTATAGACTTCCGAATCTGTCGTACAGGTAGGTAGGCAGAAGGGTGATAGGTATATGACATGTGAACTTGCGCTTTAAAAAAATAAATCGTTAACGAGGTAAACCGAATTTTATTTATTTTGCCAATCATATCGTCGCCTCGTTATTTTGTATGGTTGTAATTTTTAAATTTACGATTACATATATCGTGTGATCTCATTAGACATACTGTGCTGCGCTGCCTTTATAGGTACACAATCAGTGTAATAAATTATACGTTATTTTTTTTTTTTTTTTTTGCTCAACATTGAAGTAATCTCGAATACAAGATACGTTCGCGAGCGAGTAAAACTTTTAATTTTTTTCCTACATTCTACGAAATAATTATTCGAAATTGTGTATTATAAAATGAAATAGGTATAAATATTAGGTATAAAGACTACAAGAAAAAGAATATTTGAAAATCGAGGTAATGTGTCGTATACTCTTTAGACCTGCGAGTAATTGTATTTAAAAGGGGAATAGTATTTTGTGTTCTTTCAAGCACTCTTACCTATATACTCGAAATGATTGATTAGATTAATCACGAATACCAAGAAGAGTAATCTTTAGTATAAACATTCGCAAACCTTTTTAACCCCGTTGCTTTAAAAACAACAAAACATTTCGTTATAGTATTTGGTTATGTTATTCTGCTGGGTATTAACTCGTTCTCTACAAAATAAATATACGACAAAAAAAACTTCGGATTATATTTTAGATTTATATAATTTTTTTTTTTTTTTTTTCCAGTACGACCAGACGCGACGTTACTTTACATTAGCTTTTTTTTATTTTTATTATTATTTTAACGGTCACCCTGTAGCGATAGCATATTTTTTATGCGTGAATAGGAGATGCAGAAACTCACAACTTTCTTTAGGTTTGTGACAATGAACCATACATAATTTTTAGCAGGTATAAGGAGCAAAAATTCGTGTTTTTCCCCTCGAAAACGATGTTACTTTTCGTGCCCACAGCTCCACTCCCTCTTTCATTTTAGGATGGAAAATTTTATTCGATGGGCTTTTCAATTTTATATTAACCGCGTTGGAGAATTTGATTAAAATCTGAGAGAATAACAATTTCTGTCTTTTTTACAGCGTCATTTATCGATCAGGGGAAGGGACAAAAATTTTTTAGAGTCAATTCTCATAGAAAGGATTCATTTGAGGGGTTTTGGCACAAAAATTTCAAATTTTGAACATTTTACTGTATATTTCTTTGGAATTTTTCATATTTTAGAATATGGAAGGGGGGGGGGTTACAAGCACGGATTACTATTAAGCTAGCGAAGCAAAAAATTTCAGGGAATATTTTCTCACAAAAGAGAACAATTTTGAGTGGTGGAACGAAAAATATTCATCGAGTATAAAAATAAGGTCCGCCCTAATTGAAGATATAGTCAAATAAAAACAAACACTATGTGCAGTGGGGTGATGCACAGTGGCTTAAATATGGGGGGAGCGTTTTTTTTTCATGTAAAAGTCATTTTTACACGCGAAAAAGCAGTTAAATTCAACGTTTAGCCTGGAAATATGCCAAAATACTCGAGACTAATTTTCCGACCTCTGATCTACAAAATTTGGTAAAATTTTCGGCTTGGCTTGGCTCAGACTGTACATTTACAACTTTCTAACAAAAATTCTAACGAATCGGTCCCCCCCCTCTTCCTCAAAAGTTGACAGTAGTTACGCTACTCTTGGCGGTGGTGTGAAAAAAAACATAGCTCGGATTACGACCAAACTCTAAGAGGTGGTTCACTTTGAGTTGAAAACCCATCATAAAAGTTTTCATGCTCCTAGCCCACAAGGAAGTGTACCTATGGACTCCCAACACATAGTTATTTTCGAAAAAAAAAACATAATTTTTCACAATTTAATGTCGAAACAACCCAAAAAGTGACTCTGGTCTTATGAAAAAAATCGCCGTAATTTTTGCTTTAACGGGTTTGGAGGGGAGAAAGATCACCGGTACAATTTTCAAATAATCGCAATTTTCTCTCAAACAGCTTGATTATTGGCTTTTTTTTTTGTTCCGAACCCTCTAAATGACTCCACCGACCCTCTCAATATGGTGAAATCCAAAAAAAAAATTGAAAGAATGAATTAACATATCGATTGTTACAAATCTGAGGTCACTGAGCATGAATATTTACTTTTTTTTTGGGTCCCCCCTCCTCAGTACCCCTGTAGCCACCTAAAAAATCGAAAGTACTACAAAATTATTGAAATGACGTGTCGTACATTGATTCTTACAAATTCGGCACTATTGATATGGAATCAATCTACTTTCTTGATCTGGCTCCTCCGTCCTCAAAATTGACCTTCAAATTACCAAAAATTTGAAAATGTGGATGTAGAATGATTCGGATTCAAAAAGTAAGCTTATATTCGATCTCAGCAGTGCCGAATTAATGTGAATCGATATGCTACGCGTAATTTCAATAATTTTCCAAAATTTTTCCATTTTTCAGTTGGCTGGATGCAATGCACTCTCACTGCAATTGCAATAACACACTTCAAAAAAAAAAGTTATGGATGTAAATGCACCACAACTCAAAAAAAACAACTATTAGAAATGATACGAATATCGAAAATATTATCACTACCTTTTGAAAAAAATATGTAAAATTACGCAGGGAATCATCTGAAGAAAAATTGATTGTAATGATTTATTTTTCATCGTCTAAACAATAAGGAAAATTATTTTAAGTTGTGGTTTTTTTCCTTTTTTTGAGATGTGGGGTTTATACTCGTAGCACTGACATTGCGACGTTAAGGAAATGCTTTTTGGCCACTTTAACCCAGTTTTCAAAACTTTTGTACTTGAATTGGAGGTGGTTTTTCCGCGTCATAAAATTTTCTATGAAGCCTCACATACTTGGAAAGCCCTGAAGGAAAATATAGTCTTTTCCTTGAACCTTTTCGTCCTAGGTTTGAATCCTGAAACCTCCATCACGTCACTAAAAAGTAAATAAAAACTCGAGTTGCGTGTTATTCAGTAAGACAAATACTTCCATCATTGATTTTTGAACTATTTTAGGGGGCCTGTTATTTGCTGCGCAAATGGGTACGTCTAAGAACCTTATAGATAGTCTGAAATTTCATGCAAACGATTTTGAAATAAATTTTCATCAGAATTTTCTTTCGCAGCATAATTTCATTAAACAACACATCTTAATCAAAATTCACCTAACCCTATCGTTTCTTTTCTTTTCTTTTTCATCTTCGTTGATACAAAAATTGCGTATCAAATTGATCGATAACTGTGAGGAGAAGATATAATAGGATCGGGGGGGGGGTGATATTCTATTTTACACCAAGTAAAAAAAAATCTCACTCGTAAGCTAAAAATGAAACTTGTTATTTCTCTACCTTTTTTTTACCTCGTTGTTGATAATAAATTTGTAAACTACCTTACGAATCAGTATTTGACACTTCACAAGTTGACATGGCAGTTTCGTTAATATAAAATTCAATAAAATCAACAGTATTGCTAAAGAATTTGATCCCCTTGAAAAATCAAACAACGACGAAATATGCAAGCAAAGTAATTTCCCCTTAGTTGATGGGTGAGAGGATTTTTTTTTCATTTTTATCAACTAATTCGCATGTAATGCTCAAAAAGTTTTGAAAAAAATATACATTATGCTCCGATGTAAACCCCCGTCCATGCTCTGCGTTGTTAACCCCCCTAACTAAATTACTCGTCTCTGGAAAAAATTCCAAATCAACCTAAGGCTACTTACAAGTAATTGATAACATACAAAAGGTTCAAAACAGTGTCTCATTGACCTAAACTTCAGGACTGATTACCCTAAAAATATTTTCTACCCGAAATGTGACTTTCAGATTGCATATGGCGCAGAGGCTATCAACAGCCGGCAAATGTAAAAAATATTACATTAGTTAATAGTTGAAAATTTCTAATAAATACAACAGTTGATGTAAGTTGGTATAATTTTCAGGTGTGAATTGGATGACGAATTCTTAAATGTAAAATGGCACCTCAAATTGATGCTTTTTGGCAAATTTTATCAATTTTTTAAATTATTAACTACTGGCAAGTAAGCGATTTTCACTTACCAGCAGTTGATAATCTCCCCCCCCACTCCCTCCGAATGAACCAAGTCGTGTGAAAATTTTTATGTAGATTTTCCCGCATGTGTCCATCATTTTGACGTAGAAACCATTTCGGTATGTATTTCGCAAAAATTTTGAAAAAAATAAATTTACAACTCGAACGTTAAGCAAAAATGTTCGTGTTTTTACCAAAACACGAAAATTTCGATTGAATATAAAAAAAATTATCAATTCACGACTGGTCTAAATAATGCCAATGTTGTACTTTAAATTGAATGTGCTATGCAAGGATACCATTGAGGTTTTTGATTGCCTCACAAATCAGCTGTACAAACAAAATTATCAACCGTTGGCAAATCACCATATTTAGACATTAATCTGAATCGAGACGTAAAAAACAAAAATAAACAATTTCACGTAAATTTTCGAACTATTCCATCAAACATTTTCATCACTGACGCTGATTTATCAACGACCAAAATAGAATCCATTTCCTATTTTTCTTATGCAATCACCGTACAACAGTTAGAAAACACTAAATACCTACGTAGTGTAAAATCAATTCACGTACCAAAGGCAAAAAAGCGCACGTGGGCACTTTTAAAGTTCTCTCACGTTAACGAGAAATGTCCAAAAACATTATACGTTCATTTACGATACTAGCTAGCTATTCGTTTCACAGTTCACGTCCATTCAATTTCAGCACAGAAAAGAAAGACATTTACCCAAGTTGACAGAAGGACCGACGTTATTTCAAATGATAAGTGAAAATGGAAAATAATCACGTTTAAAAGTAGCAGATACGAGGAAGTTGGTAAAATGAAGATAACAATAAAAAAAAAAAAAAAAAAAAATGAAAACGTTTTACAATAATATTTACACGTGAAAAAAAAAAAAAAAAAAACTATGAAAACGTTTTACAATAATATTTACACGTGTGTGATAAGGAAACTGAACAACATGAGGGCACAGGTATCTAGATCTACGCAAAAAGGATAAAAGCTGCACAAAAGTACATAAGATAGTATACGTATATTTTACGAGCTAGTAAAATTATCGTCGTGATCAGCTGTGCAACAGTATTCAAAATATAAGATAAAAACAACATCAACACTTTACACCAAACTAACAGGAAAAGTGTACTTTTTAAATGCTTCCAAATCGCAATACGAGAATCATGAAAATTGCAAACTTCTTAAATAGGCATTTTCCTCGCATATATCTCAAAAAAATAATATAAATCTCAATATAACACCACGCATACGTTATGTATACCATAGCAGCATTCCATTGATTTAAGGATGCGAAGATAAAAACGAATGTAATTGTATGTAGCATGTACTCACCCTTATTAAAAATATGCACGAAAACTTCACATGAATTTTCACTAACACTATAATCGATAAGTGAAAAAAATGGTAAAACGCCGCGTTTACGTATAGCGATAAAAAATTAGTTTAAAATTCACATAACACCGCAGTCTCAGTCCGTTAACATTCAAACCACACAAAGTCGACAAACAACCGCACAAAATACTACACATAAAAGTACTCGTCGTATTTCGATTCGTAACATTCTTGACCCGAGGTAACACTATACTATTTCGGCTAACTCCTAACTCGCGGATTCGATGTATGGTTGTACAGTATATTTACCTGCCTGCGTTGTGTGTTATTCCACATACACACATAACCAGATCTCTCACCCCACCAAGCCCTCCAAAAGTTGATCGGCGAGACGTACCGCCTTAAGTAGTCGACTCGCTATCCAGCATTTAAGTCACCCGTTTGTTCTTTTTAACGTTTGACGACGAAACCTCTTTTTTTTTTTTCCTACTTCTTCTCTCCCCATCTACTTATCCTTCTTCTCCATGGTCGTCGTTGGGCAGCAAGGGCGGTGCAGAGCGGAGTATATTGTGTATAGCGCGGACCCAGACCTAGACGATTGTGAAGAAATTTTTAAATGAAGTCAAGCTCGCCGCAGACTGCGAATATTTTAATAGGGTCGTCGACGAAGAGCATTTTCGGCATTTTTATACGTATTATATTAACCTGTTATACGCAACTATAGCTACATATCTTCGCTTATTATTATTACTATTATTATTATTATTATTATAAAAACCGGAGCTACGCGACGGACGTGGAGACCGTATCCAGCGCCCGAATAAAGATAAATTTTAACGACGATCGAAACGATACAGTGTGTTTGGTACCTAAAATGCTAATGAAGGGTATACCACATATTTGTTCATTATTTTCGAATCGCAAAGGTGCGAAACGTTTGTTGTTTTAATTGTTCGTACGTACGTAATTTCAAAGATGGGCGTTTTTGTTTTTGTACTTGTCTTTTTTTTTCTTCATTTTGAAAATTTCCTACCCTCTTTTTTTCGACCACGATGATGACGATAATGATGAGAATATCGAGTTGCAAGTGGAAATAAGGTGTGTGTGGCTGTTGTTTTAAGCCCCCCCCCCATTTCGCTACAGGCAAATTTCCACCATCGTAGTAATAAATAATAATGGGGTTGGAAGAGACAACTATATATCATATATAGAATATCTATTTTTACTTTGCATTATTGATTGGAAACTTTTAGCCTAAATTTTTTTATGTCATGCGTGTTGACAACGAAAACTAGGCTATTACGACGTATAACGGAGGGTAGTATCAATAAGATCCATTTTGGGGTCTTAGAAGGCATTAAGGTCGTTCTTGGTGATGTCAGATATTCATTTTTTTTTTAACCCGAAGTCTAAAATCATTTATTAAGCTCGATACACATTAAAATCGGTTCAAATTCGACCAGATAAACTAGGATCAAAATTCAATTCTGCTCAAATTTAGGGTAGAGGTGCCAAGATCTTAAAGTTGCATAACATATCTAAAAATTGTCTCACCCGCTCCCTCAAGGTCAATTACGAGAGGAGATATAAAAGGTTTTCTACATTTAGACCTTGAAAATAAGACCATTTATCACATATACTCCTCCCCCCCCCTTTAATTGAACTAGAGGATTGTAATTCGGTACATAGATTTAGTAGGGGTGTTAAATGTGTCTTTCGGGGGAGGGGGGTTTCAATTTTATAGTACAATAGCGCTTTCCTACAACTCTGAAAAAAATGTAACTTTTTAGCCAGTTTTTTTTTATTTTTCGAGTTTGTGCCATTCATATCTCTCCTCTCCAAGTTGAGCTAAAGGGAATTTGGTATGCAGATTTATTAGGGGTCCTAGATGTGCCATTTGAGGTTTTAAGCTATCTCGGTCCCCTACCACACTGTTCAAAAAAAAAAATTTCACGAATAGAAAATTCATATATCCTTTACTTTTCGAAAATCAGCCTCAAAAAGCCTCAAAATTATTAAAAACGTTTTTCTAGATTCGTTGCATTTTGAATTAAGTGCACGTATATTAATTTATGCATTTTCTAAAATTTTAAAAAATTTGAAAAATGCTTAAAATTTTCTAAAATTGTAAAAAATTGACTTTTACCTACGCTGACTTCTCTAACAAATTACTGACCATTTTTAATCATTTGATTTTTCCTCAAATTTTTCAAATTGATTTTACATTTTTTGTAAAGAACTAGAATCCTCCAAACTTTGAAAATCCCCATTAATGTATTTGGTATGCCCACAGTATTCTATAGTCAACTTTTCGGTTTCATACTTAATTAGAGTACTTTTCAGTACACGTTTGAAAATCTTGGAAGGAAAATCAAAATTCAAATGGAGACTCAAAATTGCCAAAAATAGTTGAAACAATTTCGGGTAAGGAGAAGGGGAGGAGGGGCCTATATTAATTGGAAATTCAGTCTTCGGTATTTTTTGGACGATGGACCCCCGCCCCGCCCCTCTCCCAACCAACCAAGCTCAAATCCGCTTTAAAAAGTGCAAAATATCAACAGACCTGAAATGTGAAAAAATTCGTTAAAAACATTGAAAACTGTGAGAAATTTGTTGAAAAATTGGTGAAAATTAACCTAAATCATGAAAAAAAATCATTAAAAATCGTCGAAAATTGGTTAAAAAATTGACTAAAATTGGTAACAAATGAAAAAAAAAATAATCGAAAATCACGAGAAAAAGGGTGAAAATTAACCTAAATTATGAAAAAATATTTTAAAAATCATCGAAAATTGGGTAAAAAGTGCAAAAAATTGATCAAAATCGTGAAAAAAAAGTTGAAAATTATGAAAAATTTGGAAAACTTTAACGAAAATTCGTAAAAATTGCCTTAAAATACGAAAAAAATCGTTAAAAATCATAAAAGAATACTGAAAAATGGATAAAAATTCACCTAAATGATGAAAAAATTATTGAAAATCATTGAAAATTGAGTAAAAATGCGATAAAACCAAGTATAAAATGGAAAAAATTGGTCAAAAATCGCGAAAAAATGTTAAAAAGTAGGTGAAAATTGATCTAAATTAATAAAAAAAAAACTTGAAAATCATCGGAAATTTTTTAAAAATTTGAGAAATGGATCAAAAATTACAAAATATTTGACCTAAATGGTGAAAAAAAAAAATCAAAAAAATTTATCGAAAAATCGTAAAATGTGAAACAAATTGATTGAAAATGGCCAAAAAATGGATCCTAACCAATTCATGAGAAAAATGGTGGGTGAAAAGTTCAAAAAATTGATCTAAAGTCACGAAGAAATGATGAAAAATAGGTGAAATGACTTAAATTATGGGAAAAAGAAAACGTTGAAAATCATCGAAAATTGGGAAAAATTTGACGGAAATGTGTGAAAATTGATTTGAGAAATATAAGAAAATTCGTTAAAACATAATCAAAAATAAGTATAAAATTTAATATAAAAATGGGTAAAAAAAAGCAGAAAATTGATTGAACATCACAAAAAAGTATGGCAAAAACAATGGAAGAAAATTTACCTAAAATATGAAAAAAAAAATCGTAAGGTTAGACATTTCAACGTAAATTTATTAAACGAATTTCAACTTGTAAAATCGACTATTAAACTTCTCTTCACTTTCTTCCCAATTTTATTTTTTTTTATGCCTAAAAAAATAATAATTATGAAATCATCTCTGTCATATCTTTTTCAGTAAAATTCATATTATGCAAATCTGAAACACCCATTAGGTTAAACATTCTACATAAAATACAAAAATCAACCATTATTTTTTTATTTTTCACTAAAATTAATTTTCATTTATGAAAACCCCGTTACCAACATTATAGTTTAATACTAAATTTCCTTTTTTTTCAATACAAAACTTACTATTTTGAAATAAAACAGATTATTTACGTAAAACTCCATTTTTTAAATTTCCATGGGAAATTCGACGAAACCCCATTGTAATTGGCAACATTGAAAAAAATGCATCACAAAAACGTGTCAATTTTCACATATACATACCTTATCCATGTTAAAAGGAAATTTTTTAAGAACCGTCCCGTCCGATAAATAGATATAAAAATAAAACATCAATTCTACACAACTGAACACAATATCAATTTTTGTCCCCACTACCAATTTTTCATGTGAGGCGCTAATCTACCACACATAAATTAGAGTGCACAACCGCAACATATTCTTGCCCATATTTATCTCATATTCGTCTATATCTCGCGTTATCTTGCAAAGAAAAACCAGAAGTCTAGCTCACTCTTATCACAAATAACTTACCTACTGTTCGTTAAAAAAAAAAAAAAAAAATAGTTTCAAATGCATATTACATACAGGTCATTACCCCATTCATTATAACGTATTAATACAATACGAATACGTGAACCTATAACAGGCACGTGTTCCACCGGCTCAAAATATGATATCAATGGAAAAAAAATCTGACCAAATGATTTTCATCAACCTCCAATGCACGATGGACTATTATAATACAAAGTACATACAAAAGCATAAGGCGGAGAACGTTTGTTGGGAATTAAATTACTCCGGGGCACAGGTAATAGCTCGCTAAATACCTAAAATATAAATAGGGCGTTGCTCGAATGTTCTATTCGTAAAAAATATTAATCCCGATACGAATTTCAATTGTTATACGACTTATCTAATATTAAGGTAAAACATAAAGAGGGACATACATGAATCGAAAATTTTTAACCCCCAACGGAGTATTAAAGAAAATAGGTTATTAACGAAATATCGTATAATTTCCTCTGCATTGTACACATACATATATACGTATATATATATATATATTCGCGGAATAGACCTAGTTGAATTTTTAAATATGGCTTAATTTCCGTTTATGGTTGTTCCTGTTGGTTTTTTTTTATGTGTTGCTGATGTATGAGGTTAGCTTCGACGAAATTCTATTCTTCGTAGGTATACGTAGTATGAGCTCTACAACTCCGTAAGTCGTCAAGTTAGATTTTTCAAGTTGGCACCGAATTTGACGTAACTGTTGCGATCGATAAAACAAAACGAAAATATGTAGATACGAGAGAGAGAAAGTCAATGTTAACGTATAACTGTGAAATGTTTTTAAAATACAAACACTCTTTGAAAAAAAAAGAAAAAAAGAAAAAAAAAGTTCCCTCTTTTTTTGTCTCCAAAATGAATCATTTATTCGTTATCATGTCTGTTTAAACCCCGATGACAAGGGCAAACTAGCGGAGAAAATAAAAACGAGCTGTCTAGTTTTTGAAGTAGGCATTATACAGATATCTTCTGCGCGGCTGAGTTTCAATGATATCGTTTTCAAAAGCACCGAATCAAATTGTACGATATTATTCACTTCTTAAATACCTACTAATAGAGACAATGGCGATCGTGATGAATTCGCCAGTTTCGTTGACATTTTCCGTAAACGTTATCGTAAAGTTACACGTGTACAAAAATATCTGATTGACGGGTTTACCGAAGTTACACCGAAGGCCTATTACCTACACACAGACCTACATATTACGTACTATAACACGGTCACTTTCATTTGGACGATTTTTTCCTATAAATAATCATATACATAGGTCGCGTCGTGCGAGTATAAAACAACCCTTATTCCGTGTATACATAGTCCAGTTATTCTAATGGATTGTTTGAAAAGCTAGATTAGTTCCGTGCACGAATATAATAATGGGGGTACTGGGTAGAATTGGCGGCTCGTGAATGCAAATCGTCATTAATGTTACCAGTGATTTGTTATTTTCACGCTGCATAAAAACCAAACGTCCGTTCGTATCAATGAGTTCGGAATAATCATACGGTAGATGAGGTTGGTTGGCAGTTGTGTAAGTAGGTGTAAGTTTGAAATGTACAAAAAAAAAAACTTTCATCTGTGGCAACTTCCTCTATTCAGGATACCAGTCACAGTTGCAAATTAAATTGACCAAAGAATCCTCCCATTTTGCTGATACATCAACAGCATAACTAGGTCCAGGTTGTAATTAATATTTCAAACTTCAACGCGTGGATCTTGATTTCAATAAAACTCGAATCTATTCAAAAAGAATTTCGAACCACCCACAAACTTGAATTTTCAACCCTTCGAATTTAAACCAATGCAAATTGAATTATTTGAAAATTACCAATGTACAGTAGAAAAGCACCTATAAAAAATGCAAACTAAAAAAAAAAAGCATTTCAAGCAATGTTTTTTCAGCCTAATTTTGGCAAAATATTGCAATTACGTGGAACGTAAGCGGTAAAAGTAGAAAGTGATTTTAAAATACATAATTCAGTTCATCCAAGGCCATATTTACAACCCCGCTAAATCTATAAGCCAGATTCATATACATGAAGTAAACCATAGACCGCGTCCTCAAATTGGTAGGGTTACTCGCAATTAAGAAAAAGAAGAAAAAAGCATCGCGCACGATGGACATACCTAATTTCAACTTCCTAGCCCAATTTTGAGGGGAGTTATGCGAGGAACAAACTCCAAAGATTAGAAAAATCGACAAAAATCCATATATTCAAGGCTGTGAGGGGGTACAATGGGGCCGAAAAGTCGAGATCCCCAAAAGGCACATCTAGGGCACTATTAAATGTCTGACTCACTTAGGAGGGGAGTTATACGAGGAACAAACTCAAAAAATCAGAAAAAACGACCAAAAAACCACATATTGGAGCTGAGAAGGGGTGAAATGGTGCTGAAAAGACGAGATCCCCAAAAAGCACTTCTAGGACCCTCGCTAAATGTACATCCCTAATTTCAAGTTCCTAGCTCAATTTGATGGGGAGATAGGGTAGGAACAACTCTTTTTTAAGGTCAAAAATAGGTAAAACTTCCATATCTCCTTTTAATCCTCCACCAATTGAATTAAAAAGGAGCAATTTTTGTGTTTTTGGCCCCTCAGCACCTTCTCCCCCAAATTGAGGCATGACTGAATTTTGACCCAAGTTCATCCCCACACATATATATCCAATCCGCCGCCAAACTTAGCCGATTAACAGAATTGGAGCAATTTTGGTCGTTATCAAGCGGGGTAAATGATTTCAAGTTTCATGCGAAGGAGA
The DNA here is from genome assembly GCA_900060175.1 of Ferrisia virgata. NCBI lineage: Eukaryota > Metazoa > Arthropoda > Insecta > Hemiptera > Pseudococcidae > Ferrisia > Ferrisia virgata. The sequence goes on from FIZR01009412.1 coordinate 30,730, forward strand.
AAAAATAAAAATAAACATCTAACATGGCCAAAAATGGTCGTAATGGTCTTCTAGGACCCTAAAACGTATTCGGCTGATTCTCTCCCCCCCCCCACCCATCCATCCATCGTAGATCAATGTACTGTAACTGCCTGGTTTCCATTGGAAATATGACATAGCAAATTGGACTACAATTAGCATAAATGTAAAAAATTTTCAAATTTTTCAGCCTTACTTGGTGGGAGGGGAGGGGGGGTCAAACCTCCAACTCTTCTTAGCTACGCTTCTGTCATAGGATGATAATCCAGCATCTCCTGGTCATCAGTCAGCATCCGCTACTAATTAGAGCTGACTACGGGCCTGCTAGGGCAGCCAGCTCAATTTGGAAGGGAAATGTGGGTGGTGCGAATTCGAAAATCGGGAAAATCCACCAAAAAAACTACTTTTTCAGACCTTTGAGGGGGTGCGGTAGAGCTAAAAAGTCGCTACTCCAAAATGGGACAAGTAGGGCAACTTTTACATTTGCATCCCAAACTTCAACTCCTCCCCCTCCCAACACAACGAAGAGAAGGAAATTATTCGAGAACTGAATTTGTTTAAGGTCAAATAGGGAAAACCATATATTTCCCCTTCTAATGGGCATAGTAGTCATCTAACGAAGGAACAATCCGAAGTATCCAGCGCCACTGTGCAAAAATGGTTGCTCATAGTATAAGGGATTTAGGTGGAGATCGATAAAATAAGTAAAAATGGTATACGAACAAGTTGCCACATTCAAAATTTGAAAGGACAGTGATTTAAAAAAATTAAAAATTCGTAAAAATATTTTTCACGAATACGGATTTTTTGCGAAACTTTTCAATGCGAGTAAAAGTTATTGTTTGTGAAAATTATCCATCTCCAAAAATGAAGGGACTGCATAGAATGGAGGTTATAATTTCCTTCTTATTCGGTGTTACTAGCAATAAAAATGAAATATATAAATTTTGATTCAGAAAAACTGGAATAAAATTTATCAGGTAGGGTTTGTGAAACTATCATGCACACAGGCTTCTAAATTTTGAACATAGGCAAATTTCATAAAGAACAACTTTTGTTTGGCTTGAAAATTTGTGCGAGAATTTTTAATCACAAAAAATATTTCTACGAATTTTTGATTGTTTTGAGTCATTACCCTTCAAATTTTGAGCTATGCAACTCGTACATATGACCATTTTTACTCATTTCATTAGGTACCAAAACGAACATTACTAGTATTTCTTCAGTTTGGCTGCATTGGTCTCAAGTTCGTAGTCTGTAATAGCCAATTTTTTTTTTAAATAATGATTAAAAAAAAAAAAAGAATTTTATAAGAACGTCAAATGAATATTTTAACGAACATTCCATATCAAACACCAACTCGTATAAATAATGAAATTGAAGCGAACGTTTAACAGTTGTTAGTTCCGGTTAAAAAAAAGTTCGTTTATCTAAAAAAGTACTAGACTGCAATTAAACGATTAAAACCTCAGTCGTAAGCGAGCGTTTTCAGCTAGCAAAATAAATGTACATTTCATGTAGGTTAGGTATGTGATAAGCTTATATTTATCTAAATACGAATAAAAACCACATACCTGAACCACGTAAGTACACGATCACCCACATGCAAAAACCTAGAAAAAAATAGCAAAAACCTTATAATATCGCACAGATAAAAAAAAAAAATCGAAATTATATACAACATATGAATTAAACAAAACGAGAAAAAAATCCCTACTACACGCTTACGTAATTTATAGCATTTAACGAGTAGCACAATTGGCTGCGTTCAATGAAAGTTAAAACCACAGACCAAAATTGAAATTGATAATAAACCGAGCGTAAGTAATATCATTAGAGATGCGAGCATGTAAGCCTATTAATAGCAGTGATGCGGTTCAAGTGGTATAATCGTAAATTGCAATCCATCATGGATGACGCCTGCTGTGACCAGATACAAATCCATTTTTATAACAACAAAGGGTTCGATGGCAAAGAAACTAGCTGCGAACAACACCCTTCAATAGGACTTACTCATTTGATAAGCTAATTTAAAACGCTTCCGTCCAGTATTGAAAATTTTTTTCAATTGACCGTTTCAGAGTTTTACAGTACGCCAAATAACATAAACTATAGCTAGGTAGGAACAGGAATAAACATAGAAGCAGTATATTATTTCGAATTGAAAAGCACATGCTTTTGTTTGTAGCATGATATGCGAAAGTTTTACAGTTTACGTTCACTATCCTTCAAAAGGATTATATTTTAGTCATTGATGAATGCGTTAGAAGGGATAGCTTTAGGCTAAATGTATATGTACAAGTAGTGTTAAGGGTTCGCAATGATTAAAACATGAGCGCGTAGGCATATTATGTAAACTTGGCTAAAGTGAGCTTAATATACGGCGTGAATTTAAATTTTATACAGCGATTTATTGTAAATTGACCGTATTTATGTTCATCAAGTCAAGTTATTTCAAAATCTAATTTTTTAAAAAGAAAAAAAAAATGCAGAAATACTTACGATTCTTTTTCACGCATTTCGATTTGGTAAGAATAAATTCACTTTAGTACTCTTCTTCTTCTTCTTCTTTTTTCGACCCCTTAAACCTGTAAACAAAGTTTTAAAAACGGTTAATTTCAACCCTTCACTAATAATGTTGAATACCTTAGGTACCATTGTTTCGGTAATTAAACGTAATGTGAATTTTACACAGAAATGAAGATGAATAATTGTTTTTATCAGTTCTTGATTCGCTCTTTTTAAGATTAATCTTAAAATAAAAAGATGACAAGAAAATTAATAGATTAATTTGGGTATTATGACTGCGGTGGATAACTCTGTATAGAAGAAAGAAGAAAAAAAACCTGTATAAACTAGCTAACTACAAAGAGTACTATATAAATAAGTACTTCTAAATTCAAGTACTTCGACAATAATAATAGGAAAACATTATTGAAACGAAGTGTGAAAAATAACGGTTATGCGGCATTTTAGTCAAATCATGAAAAAGATTCATTGTGAAGAAAACTACAACACAGAACTTTGTGATCTAATTAAAGACGCATTGTATATGGAATCAGGGTTGTCAAATACTTTACACGTGAACATAGGTGAAATCAGCGTACGGTATTTCTATTACATTGAAAAATACAACCAAACTTAGCGGACCGGTTTAGCTAAACAGACGAGTGAATTTAATTCAATAATTTCATTGTTCGATTTTCACTTGGGTTTTTTCAAATATTTTTCTTCCTAGCACGTATCCACATATTTCTCTGTTTTATTGATTTCATTTAATAGTGCAAGGGAAATAAATATTTTCATTTATAAATTTTCAAGTGCTTTGACTCGGATTTAACTGTATACAAGATATGAAGAATGAACAAATTAAAAATTCGTTTCATCATACGAAAATCATATACGAAAACTTTTTTTTTGTAAATTACTCACAATTCGATACCAGCTAACATATTTTAAATCAGCTGGTTAAGTATCTGATTGTTTCCAAATTTTGACTTCTATAATCAGTTAGCTATACTTCACCATCATTGTGATTCGGTTTGTTCTTTTGATTCTGAACATTTGGCCTAATCGCTTGACCATTTCGTTGCTTTGAATTTCTCTGGAAATATAAGACAAATCCTAAGAAAGAAAAACATCGTAAGTTGGATCAATACAGCTAAATTCCATCATCTCATTTTCAACTCTTGCTACAGTAATTTTACGTAAGCAAAAAAAAGTTCTTTTTTTATTACACTTCATCATTGATTTTATTAACCCATAAGCTTATTTGTAGTAAATACCTACTCAAACAATGATAATGCATATTTTATAGAATCAGCCCTCGAGAGTCGGGACTCTAAACACATCATTAATCAATATAATATCAACTTATGCAGGCTAAAATTCTACCATTATCATCATAAGTATAAATAACCCACATTTTATTTGAAATACGTGTGTGTTTCCAAAAGGCGAGTGAACGTATAAGCTGACTATATGGGTTTGAAGTTTGAATGGTTTCATCGCTTTATAATATTACAATATCACCTATAACACGCAAATGAACCGATTTAAGTCGGTAATCAATGTAGGACAGGACGTAAAAGAAATAAAATAATAGATATTCAATGTAACCCAAACAAACTAATGTAGCTTTACCCGGCATCATGTGTACGTCTGCGGTTTTGCAAACGTACAGTGCACACACACACAATCAAGTCACGAGCGTGAGTTCAATAATACATACAATAATTGTTTGATTTTCAACATTGTAAACTATAATAGATCCTAAGTGTGAGCGATTCTTTATTGTGTTCATCTGCATTAATCGAAACAGCTGTTTAAAATACTAACGCATACTGCACTAGTGATTTTTTTTTTATTGCAATGAGTGACTCCTTTTTGCAACTGGGTGAGGGTGACTTGGAAAATTCGCAAATATGTAGCACCGTACGTTGTGAATACTAAATACACACGATGAAAAAATAAACTTCAACTTTTTAAGAAAATTATACGAGACCGTAATGCTGCGAAGTAACACAGATCACACTGCACGGTTTGCTTTGCAATTATAAATCTTCCAGGTGTCAAATGAAACCATTTTTTCGATATGTTTGCAAACAATGAAATTATATCGCGTATTTATTTAGGATTACGTATAAACTAAAAGAAATTGGATTTTGGTCATCTAAAAAAAAGGGAAGCATTTCTTACAAACTTACAATAGTTAGATATTCGAAGAGTTCCCACCAGAATCAATATAATCAAAACTATCCATCAGGTAAGAAAATCCTTCCGACTGCAAGACTAATCAAATACACTCATTTTTAATCCTTCCAACAATGAGACCCAGTACACGAATGGAAAATGTTCTGAGATTATCCTCTGTTTCTGCAACATTGGTTCTTTACACACGCTGTAAGAAAGAAATCAATCGTTATTCCAGTTCTACTGGAGTACACTACATTATCGGTTAAATAATGCCATGAGCCGCAGCTCTCATTCTACCGTTGTGTTAAGAATATAAAGCGTCTAATATGTCGATACGGCTAATCACTGTAAGAACTCAACCTTATAGATATACACAAGTTAAATATAGTTGTACTCCTATGCATGTACTGTACCTAAATCACCGTTGATATGCATCGGTAACAAAATAACGCAGCAGGAAATATGTGCCAAAATATAAACAACCAATTAAATTAAACGTACATTTTCAATCTCAAACTAGTTTCCAGTCTTTAAGTAACGTGCCAGAATACCGTAAATTACAGCTGTAACAAAGTTCCACTACCATCCAACGTGCACGAACGGAAATGAAGTTCAATGATCAACTAGTTGTCGTTGAATCATATAATAGTTTCATTTAATGGGAGAGAAACAAATCCTGTATCTGTTGAAATAAACTGTAAAATACATTCATGTAGATGTATATCAGTATCTGCAAAACTGCAATTGACTACCTATGCTTATACTTAGAATAAATTAACGAAAAACGTACCAAACAAGTACACGAATGAATCAATCCCAGCAACATCCTTTCTAGCTTCGGTATTGGAAACAACTCTTCCAACACATTTAACACTTCGGTATAAAACTTTTTGGATCATGGATTGTTATCATTTCAATTTCAACGTCATATTAAGTTATGCAAAAACTACGCAGAATGATTTTGACGTAAGATATGTAGAAATTAGAAAATTAATAAGTACATGCGTAATTATCACACCACACTGTAAAGCTATCATTACCAACACGATTTTTTTATGAACACCAATGGATACGGAAGGGTTGTATACAGAAACTGAAAAACATTGAAAAAAAAATGCATGTTTACCAACTCCTCCCACATTGCATTTGAACATCTGTTGCAGAAATGCAACACTGCAAACTTCAAATACCAAAGAAATTATGCAAATTACATTCATTTTCTTAAAAAAAAAAAAAAAAATTCAAGCATAATAACCGATCATAAGAACTTGGATGAGAGACGTGTAAAAAATTCCGTTTTATTTACACCTCGACGCCGACGAGTCAAAGGAGCGTCGATTAGCTTGTGTAGATATTTGCAACGAAGAGAGGCGGGGTTAATACGGTACGTTACTTACCTTTACGATGTACATACATACACAATATGATCTATCGAACAATATAGTAAAAATTGAGTACAATACACCGGTTATATTCATTACTGCAATAATTATAGGGGTTATTATTTCAAATGTGCGTAAAGTTTAGCATATGAAGCGTTACCGACTCACAGTTAACAAAATTTCTCTATAATTAGCCTGCGTATATTAATTAAATTTATGACTTGTGCATACTTCAAGTATAAACATTTGTTTGTAACACGTGGCATTACATTTTAATATGCTTATTAAAATTATTACTTACGCGTTACATACGTATACTGGTACATTACGATGTTAAAGTCGCGGTAACTGCATATAATTCAATAACGTAAAATCAACATGTTTTTGATCTTTGGTTGCTGCTATATCTACTTTTTATATGTACAGTAGATGTACTTTATTGTCATTTGAACGGTTATTTACCGGGTATATGTACAAATGGCACGTACCGACTGGATAATTGATAGTTACCTGTGCTTAATGAAAACTATAAAGGGTTATTAGGAAAAAAATTTCAAACGTTTGGAAAAAGTACGGTAGTCCACCGGTATTGTATAAATGACATTCGAATGAATGCTTACGTAGTGATCTTCTGTTTGAAATATAGCTGCTTGCTGTGTTAACCGTTTCAAAAACAAGAATAATTGAGATATCTCACAGTTCCATCGAATTTCACAGTCATCCGTTTTGTAAATGCATTTACTTTATGGTAGCTAACAAATTAACAAATCTTACAAAAATACTTGAATGGAAACAAAATTCTGTGCTAAAAAAAATTATCATGGAATACCTACTGTATTTCATTCCAACAATTGCTCTTCCGATGCAAAGAAACGTGAATTTTTTTAATATACATGTTATTAGGTACTAATAAGGTGCGTATCATTTTGTGGAAATCAAAAACAATTCATGAAATAGAAAAACTTAGTTTAGAATGAACAGTGTTGTTAACCATAATGCTTACTTATTTTCTGCCTATTGCTAGAGGAAATTACATTTATTTGTATATGTAATAATAATACTCATCCATCCAAATCATCATTTAGATTTGATACAAAGTAATACATAACTGCTCGCGATGTTTAGATTTCATTAAAATAATCAACATAAAAAGTAACTTAACTCGGTAAGTTTACAGTTAGTGTACAAACTCGTATAAACGGCCAAAAGTGATCAACAGTTTTGGCCAAATCACCACTCACCAGATAACATTTAATACGTATAAAAGTAAAAGTCAAAGTAGATGAGTATACAGCTCTACAGTAAAAGACATTACGTCTTTACATATTAGTGTTACTTCTTTTGTGGTAATGAAATGTCGTTGTCAGTGTATAAGAACGTCTCGCAGAAGTTAACAGATTTCACGTAAAAACGCCACTCCATGAAAATGTAATTAAAATTCTTAATTAAGAAAACGTGTACACTGTCACGCTTTGCGATTACAAATGTCAAAATATAAGAGATACATAGAAAAATGTCAAAATGAAGAAAGATACTAATTCTTGATGAGATAACAGGATTAAATAAAATAAAGCGCAGAGCTTGATAAGATGTTAAATTATTCGATTAGCCAGCATCGTCGTCGCGTTAAAAAAAATACTACGATTAGTAAAACGAGGAAACAGAATTTTCGCCAGGAATTAAATTTTTCAACTCGACTCGTTTATTATTAAAACCTCATGCAATTATTTGTTCTATAAAATACAAAGTAGTTTTGTCATTATAAAGGAGTACATAGTTTATCAAATTACAATATATATTAACCGTAAAATCCTTCTTCAAATTGTGGTGTCGAAGGAAAATTAAGGTATCTATCTGTTCAAGTATCCGTAGTCTGTCATCTATTTATTCACCATTGAATAAAGCCCAAGTTAAGTACATTATTGGCACATTTTCAGGTATTCACTTAGTTACTAGGCACAAGCTACAAATAATCAAACCACATGAATGTATGTATCTGATTCCTAGACTTTCTTATCTGTTACTCACTTCTTTACTCACTTATCTACTAGATAATCTACCAATGGATTGAAACCGCGTGTAATAATTCTGAATTCATGAATCACGATACAAATCCACAGTACATATCTGGATATTTTATTCACCTGCCTCGTAGTGAATTAAACTAAACATAAAATATGGGCAATAGATTACTGTATGCATACAATCATACTATCTACCATACGTGAAGCCATTCAAAATTATAGTTTTTACATTTTTTAACCGAGAAATAAATTATATTCCTATACTTATGCAATATTTTTACCTTATTCTACCGAACGACCTAGGTGTTCGCTATTTTCTCCCTTTTAAACGTCCTTGCGAAATTGAAATGTTGTTGACATGAAATTATTTCACGTTGCTTGAGTATATCAGTCATCTCCCCTTAATTCGTCATTAATACGTCGAAAAAAGCCGGAAGCAAGCACTAGAATATAATTAAACCGCCTTACCAATTAGTTCAACGAAAGTGAATTAGTCGCTTAAGAATATTGTCCAGCTGAAATTTAGCATCGCATGTTGGTAATTATGCATTGATGAAGAACATGGTGTGATGAACAGTCACTTCGCTTCGTAAAGGATATTTCACGCTCGAAATCTTTTCTTTCTACTCGACTACCGATACCTAAACCAAGTTTCGTTTGTACAGTGCACCTACGTCAAAGGTGATGGAGGTATCTAATTTTCAGTCGAATTTCTTGTAAATATAAGACGTCTACAAATATGGCGACTGCGCTTACATACATAAATATGCATTGAATTAAACACTATACAGTTAATTTGAAATAAAACGCATTATTGTTAAATTCTAAGTTGTATCTTTTTTTTTGAAAACATAAACATCATTATACAACTACCTACGCCTACACATCCCGGTCACACGCATATTTAGATAAGCTAAATATTTTTCGTATAAATTTTGAAGAAATCATGAACATACGTAGTATGCAAATGATGTATTGATGGCACGTGTAAAGAAATATGATAACATTCTTTTACAAGGATGTGCAATAAGTATTTTGCGTCTCGTGTGTTTCATTTACATACGAAAATAACAGAAAGAAGACCGGAAATCAGCTAACAAAGGATTTTCACTAACCAAAAGAACACTGGGTGACTATTGTAAATTAGCCTAATTTTGGGAGGAAAATTCAGATCATATTGCGGCATTATATGAATCTACCAGACAAATGGAAGCCAATTTTAACTACGTATTTTTATCAGATATACTTAACGTATGGATATTTTATTTTTTTCCGATTACAACGGCAAAAATATCATCTTAAAATTGTAATCCATATTTAATTTTAAAAATGAAATGGAACAAGGTGCTTCGATAAAACCGAAATTGTATACTTGATCAGATGATCGAGTTCGAATTGAAGCATCGTCACACTCACTCGTCTCGTGTAATATTTATGGCCATTCACAAAAACGAACTGACCTTTTTACGTGAAATAAACTTGTCAGATGGGGTTTTCCGCAATCCATCATTCGTTTAATCTGGCACATTTCAAGATGGGAAGTTGATAAAATTTTTTTTTATAAAATAACGCACATTAACGGAGTTTACAAGGTAATGACGAATAATTCTAAATAAAAAAAAAAAAAAAAAAAACGAAAAAAACCTCTTTGATGTAGCGAACTCTTTGTAAGAAAAAAGTCATAAATAAAAAGTGGTTCATTTTCGAATATAACAGGCGACGATATGAGTTAATTATCGCCCAAAGAAGCAAGTGTCACTCAAGACGAAAAATGCTATAATTCGTTAGAAGAGGTCGTCTATCAGTTTTTAAGAGGCGGAGTTGCATTTTGGGCGCCAACTTACCATCTGGTTTAATTTTATGAATATATCCCACCCTCAGATTTATTTTTATTATGTTTCTGTCTTTTACGCGAATGTTTTCACTTCGTAAACATTACACGTAAAATACTTTTTAAAACGATATTAATATTATGAATTCGAAAACGAGATAATTAAATTATTCCTTTTCATAAATGTTCCCATTGTAAACGAAAATTTGTTTTTTCATTTTTTTGTCGCTTAATGAACGATGAAATACGTTAATGTTTGTGTTAGTTTGATATAGATATCTCGGACGATATCGTATACATTCGAGATTAATGGATTACAAATAAGTTTTTACTTCGCATAATAAAATGTTAAATTACACCACAAACCATGGCCCTTATAAACCACCGAGCGATACTTACCAAAATTTATTTCAAGAGACAGAAAATGCACATCGATTTTCTGTTTCGTCGCTACTGCAACTGGAGGTAAAATGCAAAAAAAGAACAACCGGTAAAACGGATAATGGTGAGTAATTTTGTTTTCAAATTAATAATAAATATAAGAACATTAAAAAGTAAATAAATAGATCGCAGCGTGATACTTTGTAAGTGTGTGTACGTTTTTTTTTGGTGTAATAATGTTGTTATTATCGTTGTAAAGTGCCTTGCTGTGTTTTCAACTTTAATTCTCGTTAAAAAAATTATTTTCAATGCCTATATTAATTAATTCATTCCACTGCAGGCAGGTAGCTTAGCCTAGGTATTGAAACGATAATGAGATAGGCCTGTAGACTAGCTATTTGAAATAGGTATATTATACAGGTAGGTATAAAACTGTAACTCTGAGTATAGGAAGTAGTATCATATCCCGTCCATCTACTCGTCGAAATAAATAAGAATTGAACATTCTTGCAACGTCAAAAAGGTGAAATTTATAATCTCCATGTGTTGAAAACTCATCATTTTTAACATAGATACTTGCATTTTGAGCTGATTTATCATAATCAGTTGATTAAACTACAAATCTGTAAAAAAATCCCCATATAATTACCTGTCTATTCTTGAAATTAAGTGAAAGAGCTTCAATGTTGCGAAATATGATCTGTACAAAACTCATCAAGATCTATTTACAATTTTTTTTTTTTTTTTTGAAGGAGAGTAGATACGGATTTTAAATTTTAAACACTTTCTACACACTTAAAACATAACGTCAAAATAGATGAAAAAAAATAAATAGAAAATGAAAACTGTTCACGAATTGTATTTGACGTTTATTACTTAAATATTCGAGTATTTTTAAATCGTTAACTTACTACATTTCTTGATCAAAAATTTACTGCAAAACTGACAACAAAAAAGTTATGAATTTTCCTCAAACAAGTAAAGATTCAAAGAATGCTACGTAGAACTAATATCTATCTATCTGGAATAACAAAAGTACGTAAGTTAATCTTATCTAAAGGAAGAGATCCTGATGTACAATCTAGTAAAATAAATTATCCAATTTGTATTTGATAATCAATTCAATTCGGATAAATCGAGTAAAAAATATATGCGGTAAGTTATACCTGCATTAAAAACCGTATAATTTATTCTATTCTACGAAACCAAAAACTATATCAATTTGAATGATCAATAAAATAATAAAATTTTCGATCAAATTAACGCTAAAATGTATATAGTTGTATACAGTAGGTCGTAAAATTGCAGAAATTGTTACATACATCTCCCTATTTTTTACCATCTCTTCATACCTGTAAGTTTTTCATTGTGTCGAAAAAGTATGAATAAAAAGGCCTGAAAAGGGGTACATAGACAAGCGCAGCTTTATTGTAGGTAGGCATAGGTACGAAAATTATTTTAACGATGAAATCGTTTAAATGGTATGAAAATCGTTAAGTCAGATAATTTACGAGACAACTAGTAGCGTAGAGAATTGTTACACTTTGGTATTTTACAGGAATAGGATGTAATTGCGAAATTAAAAGAAGAAACAAACCTAGACGAAATCGTACCACATTTTCCAGTTGTCAATTGAATGCCTTAGAAAGGGTATTCGAACGCACTCATTATCCTGATGCTTTTGTACGCGAAGAATTGGCAAAAAGGGTGTGTTTAAGTGAAGCCAGAGTACAGGTATTAAATGTGAATTTTCTACAAAAGTAATTTTAAAAAATAAAATAAATGTAAATCGACAGAATTGATAAATTTATTTAGCACTTACGTCGTTATACCTGCGTTGTTGGGCAATAACATTACTTATTTTGTTTCAAAATTCATCCCGAATTTAATACCGGTACTGATTTGAAACAGCTACAAATAATCTTCACATTCTTCACTCGAAAATTTTTATTTTTAGATTAACTCTACGGCTAAGTAAAAGAATTAAGTAAACTTACAAATTATTCTTAAGTATCTAACTATCTGCCTTCCATTTAAATTAAGTTAATTATCGGAAGAATGTGATATACAAGCATATGTAAAAAATATATTTTTGAAATCCGCAATGAAAATTTCCGACAGCAAAATAGAAATTACACATTTTTACAATTGAAAAACCTCAAAATCCATGTGACAGTTGAAAGCCAACTCAGAAAGAACAACCGTGAATAAATCTAGCCAAAAATATTTACGCTCGACGTACAACTTCATAGAGATGACATTAATCATGTATCTAAATTTCAAAATATATTCATTCAGAAACGAAACCCAAATGCTATCACCTCACATGTTTCTAATTTAATTAACGATGTTAATTTTGTATAGGTACATTTCAGAAGCATAAACTTGTACGTTTTTAACCCGCCGAACTTCGGACTTTTTAATTGGCAGCCAGCCAGCAGAAGGAAAGATAGGCAATTCATAAAGATATTTTTTCCTCTGCACAAGAAAAAATTATAGTTTATTAGAATTATAAAATTTTAATAAAAATAGGTCTATTTGAAATTTAATATTTTTAAAAAATCTATAAGGAATGTTTTAGAAATTCGCCAATTAACTTATTCAAAATTTGTACTTTTAGTAGCACGTAAATTACGTAGCAATAAGTTCTACACAAATGTTGAGTTCATTTTTCGATTTTTAGGCCATGCGTGATCGACCATTTTTGGTAACGGGTTGAATTTTGAATCAGTACCTCAGTTTTATATCATCCAATATTACACAATTCTTGAGATAATGAAATAATTTTCAATTTTAAAACTGAATAATTTCTTGCTCCTTTACAGGTTTGGTTTCAAAATAGAAGAGCCAAATTTCGAAGAAAAGAGCGTAACGTTTTAGCGTCTCATAAAATACCTGAAGTTGCGCAATCTAAGTCAGAACCGTATAAAAACATAGAGCAACCATTACTACCAAGAGCAACCACTTATAATCACATAACTTCTGGTAATTTTGCATTTGTGGTTTTGTGGATCGTTAAATAACGCTGTGGCACCTGTTGAACGACGTTTACTAAATATTTGTGGTTGAACGTTGATGTTTTTGCAAAAAACGCTGGCTCGATTTTATAGAATTTCTTATTGACACACAATCAATTCAATTACTTTATGTTTCTTTAAATTTACTTTAATCGTGCTATAACGAAACCTTTGAATAAACTAATGTTTTGAAGTCAAATTATTTTCTTGAAACAATTGTGGGTATATTCTTGGTTTGTTGGTTTCAGGTCATTACATAGATTATTACGCGAATAATAACTGGAAAAATAGTAATATGACACAGTTTGGCATGTTTGGAACAAATTTTTCATCAAGTATTCCTAGCTCAACGTTTATTAACTCAGGTAGGAAAGATTTTCATCTTCTGCTGTAGTACGTAGATATTCGTCTTATTAACGAAACAACGAACTTCAAAATCATTGAAATACTTAGTTTCAAAAATCGATTCAATGCCGTATAAAAAATCATTTCTTTTTCTTTTACTTAGAAGTTAATAACATTGCATAACCATCGTATGAAGGAAAAATAGTCACGAATTAATTTCTAGCATTTTGTACACATTTTCATTTAAACTACTGCTGATTATTTTTACGTTCAATAAATTTATTGTATTTTATGATTTCAACACGAATCAGGTAATGCGGAATATGGAAATAATGGAACATTTATCAACCATCCAGCTATATCGGTATCTACAAACTTGGCCAATACATTGCGATTTCGTGTTCAAGATTTTTCTGTTCATACTTCTGTATAGTAAATCAATTGTTAACTTAAAATTATAAATAAATTTTCGTTCTCGGTAAAAACGTTTAATTGAAAAAAAAAAGAAAAAGAATAAATATGGTTAAAAAATTATTGTTGAACAGCCATATTTGCAGCGATACTCGGATTATTTATCACTTCGCCTAAACTATCCAATAATTCCTTTCTATAATCATCGAAATCGCCATCTAATTCGTTGATAGTTTGATCTTCTATAATCCACAACGAACACTCTGTTTCACGTATCAGTCTTTCGTCGTGCGATACAATTATAACTCCTAAAATCGGTAACATAATAATTCATTATTTTCCTTCACGAGTATCATGTTTACGAGTAAATGCTATATTAAAACTAACCTCCTTTATAATCATTTATTGCATCGGCGAGGGCATCTATCGATTCGATGTCTAAATTATTCGTAGGTTCATCCTGTAAAAAGAAAATCACGAAATATTCCTCACGATGATGAAATCTTTTATATCGTTCGAATGTAGTTAAATTTACCAAAATTATAACATCCGGAGCCATCAGGGTGAGTTCAGCTAAAGCTACTCTAGCTTTTTGACCTCCAGATAAATCTTTCATTTTAATCGTATGAGCGTGACTGGCTAATCCAAAAGTTCCCAATTGTTTACGAGCTTTTTCATAAGGTAAATCGAAAAGCCTCATTAGATACTCGGATGGGGTTTCTTCGGCAGTCAAGTGTTCTCCTGAGTGTTGATCGTATCGACCAATTCTCTAAATTGTGAAGTTTACGTTTCAATACGAATACTCATTCAAACGTAAGAATAAAAATCATATATACGTACGAGTCTATGATTTTTTTTCACATCGCCTTTTTGAGGATCTAAATCACTAGTTAGTAATTTCAAAAAGGTAGATTTTCCAACACCGTTGGGTCCAACGATTGCCACTCTTGAATTCAGATCAATGCCGAAATCGACCTGAATAAATAATGGATTTTGATCGGGATATGCGAAAGTTACGTTGTGAAGACCCAATATCGGAGGCTGTAACGGAGGTGGATCAGGAAATGAAAATTTGACAATGTATTCCTTTGGTTTTTGAAGCAATTCAATAGGGCCTTCTTCATCTTCAGCTTTTTGTACTTTACTACTTTTGTTTTTCTCTTGTTTCCTCGTCAAAACTTCTTTCTGTTTTTTTTCCTGTATTAGAAGTAAACAAAGATTGGTAATAAATCCTACAAAATGGCGTCACGCAAGAAATAATAATTTACGTACAGCTTGTTTCTTCGATTGACCGTGCTGTTTTAAATCTTTTATTCTTTTTTCTTGTTTTTCGTACTCTTTCAAAAGTTCTTTTCTTTTTTGAGCGTACATTTTTTTAAACATAGTATAATTTCCTTTATAATAGAACAATTTCTTTTGATCTAAATGAATAATTTCATTACACACATTATCCAAAAAACTCTGATCGTGAGATACCACCAATAATGTTTTCTTCCAGCCTTGCAAATAACTGCAAAATAAAATATTGAGTAAAAAGCTTTAATTTTAGTCGATCAATCGTACGTGAAAGCGTATTCGAAAGCAGTGCTCACTTATCTAGCCAAATGACGGCGTTTAAATCTAAATGATTGGTAGGTTCATCTAGTAACAATAACGTTGGCTCAACGAATAAAGCTCTGGCTAACGACACTCTCATTCTCCAACCACCAGAAAAGTTTTTAGTAGCTCTATCTTGCATGGATTTTGAAAAACCTAAACCAGCCAGAATTCTTCTGGCTCTTGGTTCAGCTGAATCAGCACCGATTGCTTTCAATTCATCGTATACCTATGAACAGAAAGTTGTTAAGTGTTTTCGAATTAAAAGCAACGTTCATGTGAGCGCAACCAATACATTACTTCTTTTAAACGATCTTGCACAGACACATCTCCGCCTTCTTGAGCAGTTTCTAATTTTTTACATTCGTCGAGTAGCTCAGTTCGTTTCAGATCTGCCTTTAACACAGATTCAACGGCAGTTAGATCATCGGCTACAACCTCTTGTTCACAATATAATATATCTATATTCGGGGGAATAGGGAATAATCTCGACGCAATATGCCTCAATAACGTGGTTTTTCCATGACTAGAAAAATATCCAAATGAAATGAAGGTATGACTAGAAACAGTATGAATAAAATCTTTAAAAATAGAATTACCCATTAGGTCCTACAAGACCGTATCTTCGGCCTTGAGCAATTAATAAATTAGCGTTCACAAACAAATCATTTCCTTTGGCAGATATACTGAAATTTTCTACTTTAATATCAACAGCATATTCAAGAGCAGCAATTTGACCGGCAGTTTTTTGCATTTGAGAAACAGTGAAATTTTCTCCTAAATCACTATGGCCTTGGCCACCTTTCTTAGTCAACGCTTCCATTTGTTTTTGATATTCCATCTGATAACACATAACAGAGAAAGTTTTTACTAACGTACTGAATATAAAATTAAATTAATTGACTATTTAATCGACAAACCTCTTTTTTTAGTTTTTTCTTCTCTTTATGAGATAATTTTTTGATTTCTGAAAAATATAATAAGACCACACTAAGACAAAGTTTCCACATACATCACACGTTGTTAATACTTCTGAAGTAAAAACTCACCAGATTTATCAATTTTAATTGATTCCACTGACTTGGTTCCTTTAGAAACATCTTCATCAAGAACTTCATCACATCCTTCATTTATATTTTCGTCTTCAATATTTTTGACATCCACTTCATTTATCACAGGAGAGGTTTTTGCTTTTTCTTCTTTTACTTTCTTCTTAGATGAGCTTTTTTTCTCTTTAACTTTACTCTTCGACGCAGGAACAGCTGGTTTCTCTACAGCCACTTCTACCTTCTCAGGTATTTCATCAATTTTTAATTCTTTCAAATCACTAACAACATCATTAATACCATCAATGTTGGACATTTCTTGCTCAACACCAGTGGATTTTTTATCCTCACTGGTTTCAGACTTGACATCCTCAGCTATCGTATGTTCAGTTTCGGGTTCGCAGCTTTTAACAGATATTTCATCATCGATGACCATTTCTTCATTATCAACATTGTTTTCATCCTTGGCCTTCTTTTGGGATTTTTTACCTTGATTTTTACTTCTACTTGTGGTATTATCATTTTCAATATCAGCTTTTATTGGTATAGAATCAGCTTCACTATTTTTGACAGATACTTCCTCGTTGCTCGCCATTTCTTTACGAATTTCATTTAATTCATTCTCTAAATCTTCGTCATCTTCAATTTTCTTCCTAGATTTTTTACCTTTTTTGCCTTTGCTTGCAGGTTGCGATGGTTCGATTTCTTTCTCTTCGTTTAGCGGTTGCTCATCGTTTTCAGCTTCTGTGATAGTTTTACTTTCTACAAAATTATTGGTTTTATTATTTTCAGCATCAATTTCATTCAATAAAGCTTCATTCTCTTCATCATCATCGTCAAACTTTTTTCTCGATTTCTTTTTCTGTTTTTTTGTTTCAACTTTTTCAACATTTTCAATATCTTCATCTTCATCCACATCATCATTGAGACCTTTCTTATTTTTTTTCTTTTTATCTTTCTTCTTGACCGGAGCTACAACTGGAACGGTATCATCATTATCATCTTCTTCTTCTTCACCAGGAATTGAAAACTTATTTGATTTCACTTCATCTTCGCTATCAGACCATTTATCTTTCTTTTTACCTTTCGCTTTTTTCTTCTGAGCTTGTTTAGGCGCTGGTGGATCTACTTCAGGGGCAGCTATGGGTTTCGTAACCTTTTCATCATCAGAATCATCAGGCCAATCGTCTTTCTTTTTATCTTTCTTCTTTTTGGCAGCTTTTTGAGGTTTAGGTTTGGAGGACTCAGCTTCGATATCATCAGCATCACCAACATTATCCTTTACATTTTTCTTAGATTTCGTAGGCTTGGTATCTTCATCGGAACTTTCGAAATCTTTTTTCTTAGATTTTCCTTTTTTGGGAGGCATATTACCTTACCAGATGAGAATTAAAAGAAACTGAAATTTTCTACTAAGGTGAATGGTCACAATGGTTTATTTCATTCGAAAATGATAACGGAATAGACGAATGATGGAAATCATGAAGCATAAATAAAAACTAAACCGGTTAGGTAATAGCAAAAAAGTGATAGAAATTATTATGAAAATTTCATCTAAAAAATGAGCAAAATCACACAATAAGTGACAAATTATTACAAAAATTTACGAAATTAATTCTTCGCTGACGATGTGATACGCTGATATCACACAAGTATAACAACTTTTTAGGTTTCGTAAAGGGTTTCATGACATGGCACAGGCACGTGAATCGTGCGTTCACGTGCGTAGATTATTCCATAAGCGATCCTAACGACTAAAAATAATACTTACGTTTTTCTAGAAAACTTTGGAAATCAAATTTGAAACCTTGAATTACTTTGGAAACTTGAAGGCTTGGATGATGAGAGAATTTTTTTTTCAATTTTGCACATTAATTGCACGAGAATAGTAATTAGTTGTGTTAGATTTGTATTCTAGTTGTTTGAAAAGGTGTTCAATTTTGCAGATTTTTGTTTCGATTTCAAATTTGAGTTTTCTGATAATTATTTAATAATTGTTCAAATAAACATGTCGTCCAATGTTGAAACTGTAAGTACCTCATTCGTTATTCTAACATGATCACCATGTTCACATCTATCTATGTACAATACTTTGAATTCTGCTCCAATTATTCATGTCTTCAGCTGAGAAGTGATGTTGCTGAGCTATACAGATTAGCTGATTTAACAGATAGGAAAAAGATTAAGGATATACTCTCTGTGGAAGCAAAAAAAATAGAGACAGCAATATCTTTGTTGCAAGAGAAAGAAAGTACTATTCTACCGAATTCAACCTCAGTTACAACCTCCAAGCGAACATATGATGTAAAAATAACTACGTACGGTTAGTATTGTATGTTTTATATCTGAAAGTAGCTTAATATTAACACTGTCGAAGTATTAATTTGTACGTATTGCTGCAGCCTGGGATCAAAGTAATAATACGGTGAAGATATTCGTAACATTACCCAATGTTCAAACCATTCCCAGTGAAAATATTACTTGTACTTTCACAGAATTGTATGTTCATCTGCTTATACTTAGTGTAGGTTTTTAAACTTCCAAATTTCTCACCACTACTGATTTTTACAGATCGTTTGATTTATTAGTAAAAGAGTTGGAAGGAAAGAATTACACACTTTCAGTCAAAAATCTTTTCCAAAGTATTAAGCCTGCTGAATCTTCTTGGAAAGTGAAAACAGGTAATTTCATTTCCGTGTGGCCATGTAATGCAATGATGGTTTAATTTTCGCTATATCTCCTTTGTTTGAATCATTCAATAGGAATGATAGTCATTTCCCTGGCTAAAGTTGCTACCGATTCGAAATGGTCTGGTTTGACTAAAACAGCTAAAGACACCACTGTACCTAAACCACCGAAAATGGATGATGATGCAGATCCATCTGCCGGAGTGATGAATTTATTGAAACAAATGTATATGGAAGGAGACGATGAAATGAAACGTACCATTGCTAAAGCGTGGACTGAAAGTCGTGATAAAAATGGAATGAATCTAGGATTTTAAGAATGTGTTATCATTCTTTATTGCTTTCGGAATTTACTGTGTAGAGATGGATTTTTAAGGGCGATTATTGGATGAACAATAGAAGCGAAAATGATTCGATTTGTGCATCGGAGAAATGTGTTTTGTATTGTTCTTTTTTCAGCATTTTATTATTTCATTTGTGTGTTTTAATACGTTCCATTGAAATATGTTTGTAGAAGTCTATTCAGTTCTTTGATCACTATTAAAAAAATAAATTAAAATTTTTCATATTTACTTATACGGTTTTTTATTTATCACAGGTAAATCCTTATTAAATATCGTACAAATATTAAAATCCGAGAGAAATGAGGAAAAAACAAGATGTGAAAACAGTAATCGTCATTTCTATTTCGAACACAGTAATATAGGATAATATAAATTATTAAATCTTCATCAACTATAAGATTTTGTCTCATATCGACGCAGTAAATGGTAAAAATGCAGGGGACACTCATCTTCATAAGTTTCACAAAACATATCAATTGTTTCCAGTGACGGATTAATCCATTCAATTAATCTTCTCAGTCTTGACGTCAATTCGAATTCATTAATTTCATTTTCTATAGTTGTTTTCGCAAAATTACAAATCGCAACATTTTTCATTAATTCAGCTTTCAAGTTTGTGATTTCTTCGTACGACAAATTCAACCAAGAAATGTAATTGTCCATCAAAATATAATCATTTGATTTTAACAGCTCCAGAATAATGTCAATGTGCAACGAAGAATTTTCAGAATTAATTTTTTTATCCACGCATAAACACCAGTTCATATAATTTTCCAAAGATTTATAGCTAGTATCTTGAGTTATAAAATTAAAAATTAAAGTTCTATTTTCCATTGAATAAAAGAATTTTCTCTTGTAAGTAGATATACAGAGATCGTTTTTGAGGAAAAACAAACACAAAATTTGATTAGCTAAACATAAATCCTTTTCTCTGATGGAAAAATGAATCAGATAATTTAAATACATATTTGACTCACTAGTTCGAAGTTGATGAATTTCAAGAGGGCATGAGTACCAATTTAAAAGTTTTTCGAGCTTTGTAAAACCTGTTCCTTTTTCAAACGATATGGTAGCGTCGGTACCACTATTGTTTGATAAATGGTATATTAGAAATTGAGCTTTATATTTCAATTTTTCGGAGTAATCATCGCAATAACTTTCAAAAATGGCATTCAATTGACACCATTGATCATTTTCAGTCATTGGAGCTGATTTGAAAAACCATTCGAAGAAATCGATCAAACCACTCCAACCTTTTTCTTTTTTAATCGCAGAAAAAATTTCGTAACTTCGTTCCCGAAGCAATTTTTTTTTAATAGCACTTACATCATCTTCCTTAGCAATTCCCAAACTTAAAAACTCCTCAAAAGAGTTTCTTTGATTCGCGTTTATGAAATGAAAGCATTTTTTAATACCATGTTTTGACTCCATGACATCTTTTCTTTGTGACGGGGTGATCCCTTCAAAAATGGTACGAATCATTCTTTCGCTGTTTTCCCATGCTAATGCACTTATTATTTCAGCTCCAAGATGGTCATCACGATCGAAAATTTCGCTTCTGAAATCTGGAGGAGAAAGTCTCCACATTTCTCTCAAAATTTCAACGAATTTATCGTAGATGAATAAATAATTAGGTATTTTTTTACGATAATATTTCAGATGTCGTTGCAATGTCTTCATTATTTCACTGTAACTTTCTTCATTAAAATATTGAAACATATATTGCACCATAGAAATAATTTCATCTATCCATAAATTATTCTGAATAAAAAGTTTGAGAATATTATGACTTTGTTTTTTCAATATTGCTTGCTCGAGAAATTTTCCGGTTCGTAACAATATAAAGCAACAGCATTCAGGGCTACATACTTCCAATAAAGGTTTAATAAGTCTTAATTTTTCACGGCTCCGGAGTTTGCACCAAATATATTTTAAAGCTGCATCATTTTCACCCTTAACTGATGTCCCAGAATATATAATTAAATCAACTAAAAAATGATATATACTCTCATATTCTGTACATCGCGTTTCTTTGCGGCGAAGTTCGTTTATTTTTCCTTCTGTATAATGTGTCCAATACCACAGCATTGGTTGATTACGTTTTTCAAATTTTTAAACATTCCTGGCGGCGTCTTTTATCGCATACAAAGCAATATTTTTTTCTACACAAAATGTACATGCTACCAAATATTTCTCTAAAACGGTAACTTCATCACGATTCATGATGCATTGAGCGGTTTTTTTTAAATTTATAGTTCCTCGAGGAGTCCACACCAAGTGATCAAGATAACTCGTTACTCTGGATGTTGATTCCGGCATCTTTTTCAATATCATATTCTCGTAATACAACAACCATCCAATTACTGGTTTCCCTACATCTTCGGCGAAGCATATCACTGATTCGATCACCGATTTTGGTAGTGGAAATTGTTTGATTCTTTCAATAACTTCTATCTCAATGAGTCTCCAGTATGTACTAATTTCGGTAATGTGTCTGTGTTCGACATTCAATAAATTTATAATACTAGTTCTTATGGTGGGATGATTCCACGCTAAGAGAATAACATTAACTCGAGCTATGTGTTCCAGAGTTGGAATAAAATTAAATTTCATTTTTTTTTGTTCTTTTTCCAAGAGATTACTGGTTTTTAATCGCTTATTCGTATTTCTTGACAGCGGCATATTACGAAAATTAGCTTTTGGTACATCCATCACTGAGTAAACTTTTACAGCGATTGGCTGAAGTACTTTACAATACTAATCTGAAATATTTCCAGTACATATTCGTGAAAATGCATGGATAAATAGATGAATATTTCTAAATATATAAACGCACATTACCTCATTTCTTTTCTTGTTCCTTCATAATTCTAGGTTTCTTATGTGGCACTACGATATAAAAATCTTGTTTCGAATGATTGAATCTCTAATACATTTCAATGTTCAACGATATCTGTCTTATCAATTACAAAATTTGTGTAGTTTGTGTGTAGTATGTATACGTACCAACGCGTGCTAACTAGTATTAACGCTAGATAAGTTTTCGCACAGATGGAGATTTCACGAATTGGAACAAGTACAATCAGAAATACCGAAATTAAAATTTTACTAAATTGATTTTAAATTTTGAACTTCAGAAATTTTACATTATAATAATTTGTTAATCCAGGCTCAATATCAACAGAAGGAAAAGTGACATAAGACAGGGAAAAACTAATTTCCGACCAGAATTTTTGAATAAAGACTACACTTCCGAAATGAAAGACAAATCATATTTTTTCAACAATATTTATATTTATTTTTAAAACAAAACAAGTAATAGGCGATAGCTAAGATTAATGTTTTTGTAGATCAGGCTGTGGATTCTTGCTGTTCTTTTTCTTCTGTCGCATTTTGTTCTTCTAATTGCTTCAATTCCGACCTTCTTGTTCGCCAAGCAGTGATGTAACTTCTTGGATGAATAGGTAAGATACCAGCAAGGCCTATAACAATTTTCAACATTAACTCGTTTAGATGTGAACTGCAAATTGAAAAGTCCTATTGAAAAATCTAAATTTAAGGACTCCAGTACCACGTTCATAACAGATGAAATTCGGTAGAAGCAATAAGGCATAGATATATTGAGTAAAATAAATTAATTTTCTTATCTTATGAACAAAAATGGAGCGAAGTAAATTAAAAGGCAGTTTTTTACCAAGTAACTCGGCAGCTGACGCAGTTACTCTAGTTTTATGAGCCATCCAATATCTTAGTCTTTCAACATTGATACTGCATAACATTTCATTGTATTCATTAGGAAGAGGATCAAAAGTACCAAGTTGTTCAATTGGACGATCATGCTGATGCCGGCGAGCCTGTTCCGAGCAAAATAGAAATAATTTGAAAATGATTCCTTCAACAATTCTAAAATTGAATAGTATCACCTAACCATTGCAACATTAATATGATAGAACGGTCTATTGGCACATCCATATCGTGCTAATCTAATATGTTTAAGGGCAGCAGGAAAATGTGGTCCTCCACCGGCTGCAGGAACAATCGGAAGTCGTTTAAGTTTTACGTTGGTCCAAATTTCATCACCGTAAATCGTAGTGAAAATCTTTCTTGGAAACCTCATTTTAAGGTTCTGTTACAAAAGAAATCAAAAACCAAACTAATACTTCAAAATTTAATTAACCAAAAGAAGAAAGAACTAGAGAATGAATTCTTTCAAAATATTGTTTTCATTTTTTCAGCTGTTATCAGACTTATCACTATTTTGCTTTTCATTTTATTTATGAAATTGGTTGAGTGATAATTCCACAAGAAACGCTAAAATACCTAAAAGATGTAAAATTTTTTATAATATAAAAAATTTTTTATTTCATTTTTTGATATTTTTTTCAACATCTTGCTGTTTAAATTGATTTAGTAACTTTTCTTTTTTGTTTTATAGGGAATATATATTTTGTATATTGTTTATAAGTTTTCATTCTGAACATTTTTGTCAAGCATGGATGATTGAAATTTGAATGAATTAATGTTATCAAATTTATAATACTATTATTATTTATCATTCAATTTTCAGAACTGCTTTAATTTCAAGAAAATATGAAATAGTCGATTTGAGAGCCCAATGATTTGATTAATAATGTTCTTCTTGCCCTTCAAATTGGAGAATTGTGCAGACATTTGAATTGGACCTTGCTTGAAACATAGGTATAATCGTTTTTCATTGTTTTAATTTTGTATCAATAATTTTACTAAAACATACAGCGTACGCCCTTCAATGCTATTAGTTTTTAACTTTTCTTATCGAAAGTTGAATGATTACTTGATTGTAGGAAAAATGCTGCGAACCATAGATTTCAATACTTCTTGAAGAAAGCTATTATAAAGGAGTAAAATAATTAATAATATGAACTTTTGCTGATTGCAGTCTGTTTCCTTCGCAGTTCGCATCAGATTTTATCCGATGTTTTTTTCTGAAATTGCCTCATAGCCATGGGTGATGAAAACAGCATTCATATTGTTTATAAATGCTGAGATATAATGTAAACGTAGTATACTGAGACACTTATTGCTAAAAATATGAAGTTAGACAAATACTCATATTTTGTGAATTGATTCGAATATTTTAAAATTTACTCTGGTTACCGATACCACGTGCAGTTTAAAATATAACTTGAAATTCAGGGATCAATTTTTAATACTTGATGCTTTGATGAAAAGATTTCAAAACGTTGTAATATGACTTTTTTCTTTATTTTCACGGTACATAATTGGTGCATGAAACACTGGAATAGTCTCAAAAATTTTCAGTTATTCGTGTCGCGATCATAGCGTGCAAATTGTGTTTTAACTAGCAACACTGGCCGGAAATATTGATTTATTACTTTTGAATACCGTTGCCTAAGCCTTAATTATTAATTATTGTCACTAATGTCTTTTGGTATTTCATGTAAATTTTTTGAATGTTTGTTTTTTCGCAGTGTTAAATCATGAAAAAACTGACCAGAGACGATTTTGACGCTGGTCCGTCAAGCATGGATTTAATAGAAACAGGACTGTGGTTAGGTAACTGATCTAGGCTAATTAATTAATTCTTAGATGAAATTTGTAATTTTCAGAATGCTTACTTAATATTAAAATTTTTAATTGAATTCTTAGGTAATTTAACCGCTGCAGTAAATATTCCGATCTTGACAAAGTACAAAATCACTAGTATTCTTACCGTGGATACGTGTCCTTTACCACGAACAATTACATGTTCTCCTAGTATTGATATCAAATTTTTTCAAGGTACGTGTTTCGTGAATTTTCATTAAATATATCACGCTGATGAAAATTAATTACCTTGTTCTTTTTCGTTCATTTTCAGTATCAGATCTCCCTTACGAAGATCTTCTGAGTCATTTTAACGAAATGTATCAGTTTATTTTTCAAGGCATGGAAAAAGGCAATGTTTTAGTTCATTGGTAACTTATTTTATCATACACGACTATTTGAAAATGTAAACAAACAATTTTTTAAATGTCAAATTTTGTTTTTCCATAGTTATTATGGTGTCTCTAGAAGTGCTGCTGTTGTATTAGCATTCCTCATGAAAAAGCATTCTTTAGATTTCGACGAAGCACTGCGAAGGTAAAAATTTATATTACACCATTTTCGTTGACTTCAATTCGATTAATTTTGGCATTTCATTTTAACTTAGGTTAAAAGAAAAAAGAAAAATTGTTGGACCCAATATTGGATTCGAAAATCAGCTTCGGTTATTTCACACTCTAAACTACGTCATAGATCAAAATAATCTACAGTACAAATTGTTTCGTTTAAGAGTCACTGCCAATCAAGTTACCAAAGGTATTATACAGCTAACTTATTTCTACACATTTCTGTGTTACAATTGTTACATTTTAACATAATTATTACAGTGAAAATCGTACCACAATCATGTTTATACGTAATTAAGCCAGATCCAGCGATCTCAACTGTTAGACCAAATCCTAGAGTATATCGATGTAAAAAGTGTAGGTTAGTTACAAATCACGAAAAATAAATTAATATTTTATCTTACAAATATACCGGATTTTTAGACGTGTTCTAGCGTCCGCTGATAATTTACTTCCTCACGTGAAAAATGAAAAACTTTCGTGGAAAGATAATAAATGGTCGTCTGATTATTCGCAATTGGATTTATGCGCTCAGACGTATTTTATCGAACCACTGATATGGATAAACTCCATTACACATTCAGAAAATGGAAAAATTTTATGCCCAAAATGTAAAGCTAAACTCGGTTCTTATAACTGGGTAATGGGTAAGTTTCTTACACTTTATTGATCCTTATAAACAATTCATACACTATTAAACCCAAGCTTATATTTCAGGGAGTCAATGTTGTTGCGGCGCAAGAGTGTCTCCTTCGTTTTATTTAATTCCATCTAAAGTAGATTACAGCGATATTGTACAAAACCTTCAAACGACCGTTTAATTGGTCTGAAAAATGATAATGATTCTTGAAATCATGATCGAAGTATTTGTATCTATTTTATTGGCTCCTTTTCGTAAAAGTTTTATAGTGGATTGGTTCTATGGAGTTAAAAAAAAAGTATTCAATTGTAGTGTTCTTGATTTTTTCTAAATAATTTTTACGCTTATTTTTCAAGTGATCATTCTCTAGATTATTTCTATATACGCTTTGGATTCTGAATATTTGGAGGTTGAATACCAAGGAAATCAGAAATTTTGTAGGCCTGATTAGACCTACAACGAGATGGAATTATGATAACATTTGATCATTTCATTCTCATTATTCTTTTTTTATAATTACTTTCGATCTTTTATCATTGTATTCGTTACCTAGTATTTTACAATTTTTCTTGATAGATATTTTTTTCATTGTTTGTTCAATACACAAGACGAGAAAAATTATTAAAAAAACTTATTTTTTGACAAATAAATACTTTAATTTATCCATTTATTCTTTTATTTGTGTGAAACTTGTGAAAATTCAACAAAAAGATCAATTCATTGCAGAAATACAATTTTATTAATAACAACGATATTTACATCAATCGCACAAACAAATAATTACATCAACGTAACGCTAGATATTTAACCTTATAAAAAAATTGTCTATTTTAAGTTTACCTTTTACACGTAACACTAATGCAATGCTGAAAACTCTATGAATTACCAAAATTACATAAGAAAAAAAAAAAAAAAGAAGTTCCGAAACATAGTGAGAAGCATTTCACTTTTTGCTAGAACATTCAGAAATGAAAGCTACATTTCTGGTAGTTTTTTCAGCTCTTTATAAAATGAGATTAAAGTAATAAAAAATAACGATTGTCGGTAATAATTACCAAAAAAATTATCGTCGCGTGAAAATACCAATACTCCCGCCATACTGAATATGCAATACAACCATAATTATTTTTATATTTAACAAATCAATGACACTTGTTTATATCAAAATAAAATAAATAAACCTTAGAAAAAGTTAATTTTTTAAATGATATGACTGCGAAAAAATATATAGGTACCTATAATAATAAAACACATGGTATCAGTCAGCACGCTCATTACTTCGAGATGAAATTATTACCAATCAATTTGACAAAGCGTACCAATTGAATAATATTATGTTGAATTTTTAAAAATAATTCCAATTTTTGAAAAAAAAATTATTCAATTACTTTTAAGTACACCTAGTATCAAAACTTATTCATATTATAAAAAAAAAAAAACAATAGCATTCAATGTGAGAAGTGCAAATAGTATAGAAACGATAACCTTGCACGGTAATTTCTAATCGATTTTTATTATTTTTTTTACAAGAACAAAGAAAAACAAAATGTAAAAATGTACCAATATTACATGAAAATAAGTATAAACTTAATGAAAAAAAAAAAAAAAAAAAAAAAAAAAAAAAAAAAAAAAAGGAAAAAAAAAAA
>FIZR01009415.1:0-28359 GCA_900060175.1 Ferrisia virgata
AGTAGCCATATTGCATTCAGGACAGACCTTTAGTGATTTGTCTGTGATTAAAGGGGAATGAGTAAATGATGTGTGTCCATGTTTTGCAGTTTTTTATAATTTATTTTTCAAATTTTTATTCAAATTAAACAATAGAGCTAAAATTCAGGATGTATTGATGTATATTAGGTATTTCCCGCCCAATATAACTTGAGTCATCTACCTAGTTAGAAGACAGTCAAGAAGCATTGCAGGGTTTCTCCGATTGCCACATTACTTTGAATAATGATACCATTGATGATTGTGATAAGAATCGTTTTAATTCCCGAGAGTCACTACATTATGGTATGATTTTGCCTATCCCCTTCAACTAGGCGGACGACTCAGAGATGGTCGATTTCAGGCGACTTGAAACCTATTTGATTTTTTGATTCTGAAAAATAAGTCTATTCACGCCATCTCCCTTTTCCCCTTCTTACCGGAAAAAAGTTGTTCACTGCAGCCATGGAGGAGATAGGTGGTTTTCACTTTTTAAAGTTGAAGAAAGTTTATTTCAAGTATAACTACCCGCCTACCAAATTGATCTCGAGGCCAGAAATTTATCATGTATATTTAGTAGAAGTTGTAGATCAGCATTTTTTGGGGTTCGACTGCTTTTTGTCCTTATTATTGCCCTATATTACAGCTCAAAAATGTGGATTTTTGAACGATTCTTACCGTATTTCTCGCTGATTCGTTGTCCAACTTTCTACTCTCTCTCTCCCTTCCATTAAGTGAGGAGGCTGAAATCGAATACACAAATTTAATACTGAGGGCAGTTGTGATTTTTGTAGATTTTAACCATCCATGCAAATGTGTTGAGAAGGCAAAATGGTTTTTATGATCGAATACTTGATAAGCTATCGATGATACGATGACTATTGCTTATTAAGCACTCTTCCCCTTCTATATATAATAATCTAACATATGTACGTACGATTAAGAATTGAAAATCGTTTTTAGTTGTCGTCAATCATCTCTTTTATTAACAAAATGTCCACCTTTACTCGCAAAACTTATCAAATATTCCTTTATTTTTCGTTGTAATTAAATAGGTACGTATTTTAAATCAGAGTAATTTTCTATCATTGTCGATCCATTTTGAAAACATTTTCGTCGCTAATTTATCATTTTATTGTGGAAGAAAAAAAAGTATACATCAAAATAATTCTAATCGACAAAACTTCATTTTAAGCTAAAAACAACTCGTACACCGAGGTACTTAATTCCATCACGAGAGTTCTGAAAGAAAGAATCTCATTTAAATAAAATTAGGTACACATATCCGCGAGTCTCTCCAACAACATTTCCCTACGTCGTCGAATCTCGTATACAAGTTGCGTGAAATTTATGAAATTTTCTTGTAAAAAGTTAGCATTTTAATAGACACAAGCTAGTAAACTTACATTTTTTATTACACGCATGAAAACTCTTCATCATGTTA
The DNA here is from genome assembly GCA_900060175.1 of Ferrisia virgata. Classification (NCBI taxonomy): domain Eukaryota; kingdom Metazoa; phylum Arthropoda; class Insecta; order Hemiptera; family Pseudococcidae; genus Ferrisia; species Ferrisia virgata. Next base: position 1,463 of record FIZR01009415.1, read on the forward strand.
ATATGTAAAACCACGCATACCGTACACAAATATACAAAACCACGTCCCATGAATTTTCTCCTCTACCAAAAAAAAAAATTAGGGAAAAACGAATTCAGCACCACGAATGTAAATATGTCCGTTAATTTTTCTCATCTGCACATTCGTTTATTAAAAGAGCGTTATAAATAATGCGAAAGTGCACATTATGACTTTTCATGCCCTTAATTCAAAACCAGGCTATATTCGGGTGAGTTTGTCACGAGCCCTTTTTGTTATCGACAAACATCATTTATTCGCGTACAATAGTACACCTATTTTAATTAAGGTAAATCTATTCGCGTCTCATTACAGTATAATTAACGAGAAATGCTAATTCTAGTCGGTTAACTGGGTCATTCGCCTCGTGTGCCCGATAATTATACATATAGGTACCTACTACTACAACGTGTACCTATACTACCCATACGTGAAATACGGTGGACCGAGTCACAGAAATGGAAAAATACACAAAACACAACTATGCCAAATTTACCAAGGTAGTAGATAGGTACCGTACTATAATAATATTTGTCGTCCGCACGTAAATTACTGCTCAGTTGTCAACGCCGAACTATGTAGTAGGTAGTAGGTAGAAGGTATAGGTAGAGGTACCACTACCAATCTACTATGTACCATCGACATTACAACGCGACGATGAGGCTACCACCTTTATTAATTTTACAAATATAATTACCAGTACGAATTATGCTTCGTTGGATCATCATTTCTGCACCTAGTGTCCTCGTCATTTTTGTCGTTAATTTTTCTAATGGTAAGTAGGTAGCTCTAGCTAAATACATATTATCAAGGCCATCGTTACACTTACACCCAATGACGTGCTCCCAACTCTCTAAATATGAATCAGTCAATTTTTCTGATTCGCAGCCAAATTTTGCTGATTTGAAAAGGCAAATTCAAGCAGCTGGAAAATTAGTAAAACAATGCCGATAAAATAAGTTATCTGAATGTTCTGGTTGGATTAGTAATTTTAGCTGACTAATTTCACCGGTTGCGTTTCCTTGATTTATCAACTGTTTCATTTTACCTTTTTGAATCAGTAACACTTTTGACTGAGAATCAGTGAGAAAAAGTAAAACGGCGACAGCATTAAAGCAGTTTGTATTTTATTTTATTTTTATCGTATTTTGTAATTTTAATAAACATGGCTGAATTTAAAATTGTATCCATAGCAAAACTCTCCTAAGTAAATTGTAAAAATATTTATATCTACTTATCAATACGGGTAAAGATAAATATATTTAGGTATGAAATGTATGCGCTTAATATGTTTGAATTGTACATTTATAATTATAATATTTTAATGATATATTTATCTAATGCTGAAAATGAAACGGTACATTTATTCAAACATATGCAAGCGCAAACATATTACATAGCATAAGTTTTTAAATTTACAAGCTGCAGGAAACATCATGCACGTTCCAAAGCACACATTATTCAACCCTATAAATACAATTTAATAATCCATCTTCGAAATCCATTACTTTAATTATCCAACTAAACAGCAGAGTTGGAAAAAAGACAGTTTAAAAAAAAAACAACAAAAGACATGTCTTTTTTGTTTTTAAACAAGCAACACTGCTGCTTAAAATTCCCTTGTTTTAAACACATTTTAAACGCGTTTAAAACACAAAATAATTTGCAAAAAGTAGCAAAAATAGTGCGAAACTTCACTTTTTCAGAGCTGTGCTGTAACAGAGTACAATGGTGCCGAAAAGGCAAACACTCTAAAAGGCACATCTATGGCTTTTGTTATCCGCCCAAAATAACTTGAGTCGTCCGCCTAGTGGATGGGATAAGCAAAATCATAACATAATGCAGTGATTTTCAGGAATTCAAACGATTCTTATCACAATCATCAGTGGTATCACCATTCAAAATAAGGTAGCAATCTGAGAAACCCTGCAATGCTTTTTGCCTATCTTTCAACTAGGTGGATGACTCAAGTTATATTGGGCGCGAAATACCTAATATACATTAATACATCCTAAATTTTAGCTCTATTGTTTAATTCGAAATTGGTCGAACTCCGATGTTATGCGGATAGCTAACAATTTTCATGATTCTAAGTAGAGAAATACACATATTTTATTTTTCAAATCAAATAAGTCTCAAGTCCCCTGAAATCGACCCTCCACCATCCTTTGGTACACCCAAGTGGGTAAGACTAACACGAACGAGTTCTCTATGCCTATAGAATCTGGATAGTTTCTAGGGAGGTCTTTTTTATTGAGCTTTCACGTAGTAGTTTTCCGTTGCTTTCTACGCTATCTATAGGTAACTCACTGCATCGCTAGCCGGGTTTTTACAACCCTGAGTTCAGCAGCGGGCCACGAGTAGGGCGTTCAAACCAGTTACAAGCTTTTTGATTCTGATAATAGATGGCGTGCTGTCTAATTATCTCTGTTGTGACTGGTAGTGCTTGGAACGTAATCGTGTAATAGTTGTTGAATGCACGCAATGCATTACACGTACCTTTTGCCCATTGTGGGACTCAGAATAAACGAGCTCAATTTTCAGCAATTTTTTCAGCCTTATTTAAAATAAAGAATGAATCGGAGTAACCGCAAATGTTTACTGGGGTGGAGGGGTGTCAAATGTTTCCTGCGTTACACCAAATGAAGTGAAACCAGAAGAGTCCAGGTAGATTAGACTAGTGCACATACCCTACCCGACTGCTCGAGCAAAACAAAGGGGAAATTTTGGAATAAATAAAAGTTTTTTTCCTATTGAAGAGAGCATATTTCAAGGTTTTTATGAGAGAAAAGGCTTTCAATTTTGAAAAGTTTTTCAAGCTCTGTGAACACCCTTGCTTTTTAAGTAAGAAGAGATTTAATGCAATCTGTTCTTTAGATTATTGATGAAAAATATAGCCCGAGCGAAGGGAAAGAAAAATGTTTAGAAAATGTGAACAAGAAAGCTTAAAAATTTTTATTTTAATGGATTTTTCTCAAATACTTTAAAATTTACCGAACGCCAAATTTTTCAGTTTTTCCAAATAACTTTTGATTTTTCCGAATGGCTTGAAAATTTCCCGGAAACTCGCATTTTTTTCACTTTGGAGAGGTAAGTCACCTCCTTTCCCCCTCAATACCACTCTTCATCATGGTCCTGATCTTACCTCGTATTCGATATAAAAGGCTGATTTTTGACTTCAACGTACAACTTTAATTTCTCTGTTGATTAATTCAAAGGCAAGCAATTTTTACGAATTTAAGGCTCTCTTCACCCTTCCCAAAATTTGATACAACGCTGAATTTTTACTCGAGGTCATCCCCACTCACTCAGTGTCTTTTTAATTTTGACTGAATTGAGAAAACGAAATAATTCAAGAGCGTTTATTTTCCAATGGCAGAAATTTTCAGTTTAAGGTTTGAAAATCTTGGACTTTATGTGTAAGCTATTCAAAAAATCACAAAAATATTTTTTCTCAAAAAATTTACACCGTGAAGCGGTTTTTTTTTAATTTTGCATTTTTGAAACTGGTTTAGTAGTTTTTAAGCAGTTACCAAAAATAACAAAAAAAAGTAATGTAGGAGTGGTTATATTGAGAAAGGTCAGTGATCCTTTCTTCCTGATGGTATAACTTCTCTCCAGCGTTATGCAGAAAAAAAATTGTAGGATGAAAAAATAATCAGCGCTTAAAGCTCTACAAATTTTGTGAGAAACTTTTTTTCATAAGTTCAATTTTTCAGTTATTTTTGGCAACTGATTGGAAGCTACTGAACCAGTTTTCAAAAAAGCATCATTCGAAACATCCGCTCGAATGTGTACTATACACGCACGTTACACCTGAATTTTTTCAAAAAAATACTTTTTTAGATTTTTTGGACACCCTGTACGTAAGTTTGAAATTTAAAATTTTTCCACTAATAACTGCTGTCATAAAAAAACGAACATCCTTTAAATCATTTCGCCATCTCAATAAGTATCTTTCAAAACGGATTTTTTGATGAGCAACTCCCTTCCCCTTCCTCACATACCTGCTGTACGTTGATAGACTCCTTGCACCCTTTTTTTTTTTAAAGTGACAGAGAAAATCAGACTGACCTACTAACCTTCGGATAAAACTGAAGGTGACTTGGTGAAATTTTCGCATAAGGATTTGGAGCCATGTTGTAGTTTATTTTTACTTTAAATTTGTCATTTCCAGTAAAGATAGACTGAAAAAAGAAACTACGAAACGGTAAATGCAGAATTTTTTTCATTCCGTGACCTTTTAGTAACCATCTCCTATTCAGACAATAATTTTCTTTTAAACGCGTTAATCCAAACGTTCTTTTTAATATGTTACATAGATTACATGACATTAGGGAAAATTTTTTCTTCAACTTTTCACTCGCTTGTCTAAAATAAGATATGAAAACGTTGACGATAACATTGAAAAAGAAAAGGAAAAGCACGATACAGTAAAAGAGAACTTCAGACGACGCGCTACGAAAAAAATCTCATCCTGTCGCGCGCCTGCTATACGTTTGATAAAAAGAGAGAAAAAAGTTTATATTCCACTTTACGCGAAGACGAAAGAAAGTTTAAGAAATGGTGTATTGCCGACGAACGACTAGCACTGCAAAGACGACGATTGCAGCCACGAACAAAAAACTATAAAGTTTTTATTGACATTATAACATGCTCGGACAACCATAAATAAAGCCAACGAAGATAAATTTTCTTTTTTTTCTTGTTTTCTGATTCTATGTATTCGTAGGCGGCTATGTCGCGTATAATGAGTATACCAACACGCAGCTACAGAATCGCATTGTGTACTGTGTAGTGAGTGACTTTTTCAACTTGAAGACACTATAAGTGATTTTCAAACGTGTTGTGTTTCCGGCATAGTCGAGCTATGTACAATATTTCTCAGTAAAGGGAAAAGTTTTCTTCGAAATTATTTTATAACGATAGAAAAAAGAGGATTTTGAATTGCATAAGTTTGAATATTGAAAAACGATTCGTGATTTATGAGAACTCAGAGATAGCACCATTTAATTGAGCTGTATACAAGTTCAATACCTTGTCCTTTGAGCTTGGCTAAAGTTGAGGTCATACTTGTAAATTTATGTTTACGACGAGTAAGCTGTTGGAAATGGCCATCTTTTTTAGGTTTGAACTCGCATATAGATAAAGGTACTCCGAAGTATGTATTTCAATACTCTCGAACTCCCCTAAAACGCATACATATTTTGACCTCATTGGCGAGGGAGAAGATGGGAGCAAAGGGATACAAAGTTTGTTTTTTTGGCAATTACTTCCTAAATAACGCAGTCGCGGAAAAATATTGAATTAAAATTTGTACAGCATCAAAATATAAACGTTTTTACTCCTTTGACTTTTTCTCGAAGGGAATCGTGTGGAGGACCTAGAACATCCACCAACTAACGTAGAAAATTCTCAAAATATACTTAATTCACTTTTATAAGCATTTTTCAAGCGTAATACTTTACACTGTAGTGCAAAATGAGAAAAATATAGGACCCTCCTCGTTTTTCAAAGTAGGGGATTAGAGCCACCGTTCAAAAAGTTGCAATTTTCTCAAGGGATAAGTCCGGTATGCTAAAAATTCAAAAAATTGGTCCAAACAAACGTTATTAAGCGTTTAAAGACAAAGGTTTTCGTTTTTAAAATTTTCCCCAGATGATCATGGGAACCTAACTCAATTTGGAGAGGATTTCAGCGAGAAACAAACTCAAATAATGAGAAAAAAACGACCAAAATACCGCATTTTTGGAGCTGTGAACGGGTTCAATGATGCGAGACCCCCAAAATGTACATTTATAGCCCCTGCTAAATGTGCATACTAAATTTCAACTTTTTAGCTCAATTTGGAGGGGAGTTATGTGAGCCACAAACTCAAAAAATAAGAAAACCCGACCAAAAAACCACGGGGGCTATGAGGGGTGCAATGAAGCTGAAAAGTCGATACCTCAAAAAGGCCCATATAGTGTCCCTACTTAACGCATATATCAGTTTTTAACTTTTAAGGTTCATTTGGTGGGGATGTGGGGAAGGAACAACCCTTTTTCAAGATCAAAAAGGAGAAAAGCCCGTAATTTTTTGGTAATTAACGTTAAATGATGGGTAAGCACCTGAAAATTAACAATAAATTACTGCTAATGGAGTGTTAATAACTGGTAAATAATGGAAAATGACAAGTAATTATCCGGTAATTACCAGTAAACGATCAATTATTACCTACCAATCAATAGTAAATTATCGGTAATTCTTTGGTTATCAACGGTAAATGACCAGTAATTATTTGATGATTGACTGTAAGACTTAGCCCCGCATCCAGAATTTATGGGAAAATGTTTAATGAAGCACCCGTGGATAATCATACACAAGGCATAAAATTTAAATATTGCGTTTAACCATCCAAAATTAATGTTTTGTATCTATTTTAGAAGGCGTGCCTCAAAGAAAAATTTTCTTCATCATAATTCAAAAAATCATGAAAAAACGCAAAAAGTGACATTTAAGAAACAACATAACGAAATGAAACGTAATAATGAAAACTAACCACTAACGATCATTTTGAATTTAAATATGTACACTTATTCCATTTTTGGAGAAAATTTTTAATTTTTTTCCAAATCTTCAAAAAATTTTTAATTTCAAATGATTTTTGCGAGTTGAAAATATTGAGTTGAAAAGCTGAAATTGTTACCATATTATTTTTAATGTCGTTTCGCAATTATTCGGATTACTCTGTTTGCAAATTTTAAGAAAAATGCAATTTTGACTCACTCTGCGAGGCAACCATCATAACACACATACACAACGGCTACTGTACCACCTCTTAATATAATCCTTCACTCCCGAAACACCCAGTATACATGGTATTATTATAAGCGTGTTGATTGCCACTGAAAACCATAAAAATCATTTGGTACACCTTCCTCCGGAGCAATTTTGAATTCAGTATGTATCTATTTGTAAAAATGTAATTTTCTATTGCATCACTTTATGGAAAGGGTTGCCAAAGAATTCTAAATGAAACCCTGAAAAATATCAAGTTCTAAAGGTAATAAGTATTCTAACGAAAATAGTTGAATTTGAAATTTTCAATTACATAAAATTCATGTTTAGTCAACCCCCAGTCTAACGAATAAAATCAATCATTCAAAGAACACTAAAATTTCCAAAAAAAAGCACGGTGAAATCGCATAACCTTTTATTTTCATCAAATGGCCATTTTAAAAAAAACCCTCATTCTTGGTAAAAATTTTGAACAACGCGAGTACCTAAGCCACAAAAAGTTTGAACAACTAGTAAATCTCGCGAAAACTACTTTCAACACGTCTACGTTGTACACTTTTTTTATACTTCTCTGAAATTTTACACCTTTTCCCCTCGCATTTTCGACTGTGTTATTATTCTAGTAAAAGAACTACATGCGATGCAAGAAAAGTCTGCGCCTTATCGACGTTGGTAAGCTAAAAAGTGAACCGTTACGCGAGCTTTTTCTTTACACAAAAAATTAATACATAAAGTTTCAAGTACTCAGGCACCAAAGTACAAAACTACACCACTTCCTGCTCCCTTCTAGCTATCTGTGGTATCCGTCTTTGTTAACGTGATGGAGAGAGTATCACGAAAAGCTTCGTACAACAAAACATAAAATGTATATCGATTAACTCGTTCAACGGTGTAGAAATGATGTGAAAGATGGTAATGGTGGAGATAATTTCAGGGTGCGGGGATGAGATGAAAAAAAGTATAAAATACAATTATGTATATACCACAATACAAAATATATGCCTATGTATATACAGGGTATTTTGCTTCGATAATGCTTCCTTCATACCATAAGTGGAGTGACTCAATTCAGACTTATGTAAAATGTTTTGCCTATCTAACTCATTGCAGGGACAAATATACACCAATCTGGAATTTTTTGTGATCATTTTCACAAATTCTTGACTTTTTATCCAAAATGCTAGAGACGTCCAGTCCACACCAAAGTGTAACGTATACAGTGTATTTATAGTGGAAAAATTGAAAGTAAATGTAGAATTGTTCGTGAGATTTCTTGAATAGTGTAAGAAAAAACACTAAAATTTGGCAAAAATTTCAAAGTTTTACCATAAAATTTTTAAAAAGTTCTTATAAGTATTTAATTAAAAATATTTTCTTGAAATAATAAGGTACCCCTTACTACTTGGCACGATTACATTTTCTCCAAATGGTTTGAAAATTTTAGAAAAAATTTCATTTTACAATTTTTTTGCTTTTTTCAAAAAAAAAATCTAAAGAAATATAAATTTTGCCAAAAAGCTGTTTTTTACAGAAATATGGAACTAATTCAGAGTAAATACGCAAAACTGAGTAAATTTTTCAATAAGATTACGATCTTTGCAAACAATTTTTTTCTGAAAAATGGTACAAAATTTCATAATGATACTTTCTTCTCAAAATTTCCAAACAACTCGGCAAAAACATAATCATGCTAAGTGGTGGAGGGTACCTTATTACTTCAAGAAAAATTTTCCAATTGGATACTTATAAAAGCTTTTTCAAAAGTTGTTCAGAAATTTTAAATTTTTTTGCGAAATTTTAGTGTTTTTTCTTACATTATTCAAGGTATCTCACGAATTACTCAACCGTTATTTTCAATTTTTGGCATTAACTAGACGTCTCCAACATTTTCTAATAAAACGCTGAGAATATTTGAAAAAGACTTCAGATTTTTAGGAAAAAAATCATATTCATGTAGCTTTACTCCTGCAATGATTTGGATAGACAAAACATTATGCACACGTGTAACTTGATTTGCTCTACTTGTAATATGGAGGAAGTACTGTTAAAGTGAAACACTGTGTATAAAGAAAAGGAAGCAACTAAAAGCTTGCCCCCAAGTTCGCATTTATAATAATCGCATTCACCATGTGTAGTATGCATCCAATGTATGTAAATGTAGATATACCTACAGTATATGTGAGAGTTATTACATGGCCTCGTCTTCGTCGTCGTGTACTTGTATGTAGATGTGTATGTACATTTTACATGTTATAGTTTTTAAAGCACGAATGGAACAGGGTGTATTTGTAAATAGTTGTACGCGTGTATTAGTATTTGGATACAAATAAAGTGTACACGTAGTTTATGAGGGCGGGGGTGGCGGTGATAATGATTTATAAGAGGGAGTTACTGAGCGTTTTGTCGATCCGATGAGGTTGGGTGGAGTAAAAAACAATTTGTCTGCCGGTAACAGGAAGAGTCAGTAACGGCATCTGCTGATAACAGCTAAACACCGAATGTTTGGTTGTTATTGTCTTGAATGAGTTCTCATCACGCCATTACGATTATCATTATTATTATCGTCACTTTATTAAACCTATCATCTTCAACCCTGCGCGCTTTCAGTTCGCTAATTCACCTCACTTCTTGCTTTAGTAATATACCTAGACTTAGACAGTGTGTACTAGGTATAGAGGTACCGTACAAACAACAGTATACGTTTAAACGCCGGCGAATCTTTCTTTTTTACTTTATTTTCTTATCGAAAAAGAGGTACCTAAACCTATTGGGGTGAAGGGAAAGCGAACGAAGGAACGAATAGAGTTTCAAATGAGAAGGTGTCGCTGCAAGGCACCGTTCGAGCGAGTAATTTGTTTTATATGCGTAGATATATCTATATACTACTGCACGAAGCAAGGACGTGAGAAGTTTTTATGCTTTAGCGTCATCGCATCACTGGAATACTGGTCAAAAGTTTCGAAGGTTTTTGGTTCACTGTGAGTGTAAGTATAAGTAAAATGAAAGAGAAAATTTAAAGTCAATGCACAAAATTCGTCTCATAAACCAAGAATTTTGTCTTTACTGTTTTTAAACGTGTTACACAAACTCTAGATACATATCGTAACCCATCACCCTCGACTACCACTCGTATGCGTATAAATGGGGTGGAAAACTAAGAAAATGAAGGGCTAAATTTTTTGTCCTTGAAGTATTCTATACAGTTACATGCTCCGAGTTTCTTGTATCAAAGTCGCTCAAATTCACCAGGAAGGGATAAAAATCTAGCACTGGGGCGTGACCAGAAAAACATGACTAGAAAAGACAAGGAAAGGGTAAAGATTTTACGAGAGGCTGAAAGATTAAGTCTGATGGAGGATAAGGAGAAAAATTTGAAAAATTATGATTTTAAGTAGATTTGGATTGCTTAAAATTGCTGAAACAAATTTATCTTTGATTCGATCAATCTCAAAATATGAGTTGTTCAAAGTTTAGTTGTTTGATAAAGAATTACGATTGCTCGAAAATTGTAAGGCTCATCCCTCACCACTTCGTTTGGTGATGACCAAAATGAAAGTGATTCTTTCCTTAGACCACTAAGAGGAACACGCAAAAAATTTTTTAGCAGAATCAAAACATTCAAGGTACTTTTTGGGGACGATTGTTGGACTTTATGTTAAAATGTTGACATGGATGTGTCAAAAATTAAAAAAAGTCAAAATAAAATTAATCAAAAAATCAAAAAACGAAAAAAAATTTAAATAAGAAAAATTATAAACGAGGATTCAACCAAGGATCTAAAGGAATGATAAACAGATTTATATAGATATATTCAAAGAACGATGTTTGCTTTTCAACGTATATTTTTACAATGATATCAACATAGTTATACTTCCAGTAGCCACTAATTATTTGTAGATCTTTTGTTGATTCGATTTTTCTCTGTACATTAATCCAAAGTTTTTCATACCATTCAAATATTTCAAAATATGCTTCACTTTTAACTAGTCCTCTTTCGTTGGCTCACTCTGTTTTCTACTTACATAGTTTAATGCTTAACTTAAATCAGGTTTCGTTGAATTGATCAAAAATATTAGGCTACCAACGGAGTCTCGATAAGTCGTTTCTGAAACCATTTCAATCTCTTTGTGCTTACTTCTCTTATCGCATTGAATTGTTTTCATCGAAGTTTCTACTGTACTTTATACTTTAAATTTTTCTAATAAATTTTTAAGAAACGTTTGCTGACTTAAATACTTCTTTATTTCTTTTCTATTTCATTCTATTTCAATGCCAAGAAATTTCTTTGGTGCACCCAAGTCTTTCATCTTGAATTCTTCATTCAGTTGCCTTTTTGTCTCCGCGATTTTGTCGTTGCAATTGCCAATTATCAAGATGTCATCCACATACACTAATAAAATTACAAATATCCGTTTCTTTCTCCACATAAAAATCCAGCTTTTAAACAGGTATAAGTTGTATTTCATTTTGATCATTTTCTCCTTAAATTTTTCATGCCATCTTTTAGGTGAAACTTTCAATCCATACAAACTTTTTACAAGCTTACAAACGTTCTTTCTTTTAAATTCCTCATCTATCTCAACTCCTTCTGGTATCTACATTTGAACCACCCTTTGGTTGATTTCCAGATTGTATTTGTTTACAATGAATAACATAAATCTTACATCACTGATTTGTGCTACAGGTGAATATGTTTCTGTTTCATTGTACTCGTTCTTATCTTGGAAACTCCTATTTACTAATCGCGCTTTGAATCAAGTTTCTCTGTTTGCTTCTTTCTTTTTTTTTTTTTTTAAATCCATTGACCATTTATAATTTTTTCTTCTTTTATTACATCTTTTCTTTCTACATACTCTCATGAGTTGTTTTCGTTCAGAGATTGCAGCTCTTCTTCTATTCCTACTTTCCACTTTTCACTTTCCTTACTTTTAATCGCCCATTTTAGGTCATATCATTTTCAACCATGAAAATTTTAACTTCTTCGAATTTGTTGTATTTGAGCTCTTTCTTCATACATTATTCAAAAATTTCCTTACACTGCAGTTATTTAAAATAAAAAATTGTAAAAATTAAAAAATTACATAATAAAAAATAAAAAAAATATAAAAAAATATGAAAAGAAGAAAATTAAAAAGTAAAAAAATTAAAAATAACAAAAATTTTAAAATTAGAAAAAAATGAAAAAAATTTTTTTCTTAAAAAAAAACTTGGTAGAACTTTTGAGCATAAAGAACATAATATAGAGTACAGGTATAGAGTGCGCTGAATCAAGAAAATTACCACAAAAGTACACAGTAAAAATGGTCATGACGTATCATTTTTAGTCTTACAATGCTACAAATCGCAATTATAATGATGGAAAATCGAAAATGTACTGTGTTTTACCATATTTTCAATCCCAACTGCGTACCTTTTGTCTTTCATTAACATTCTGTCCCTCCTCAAAAAAACGTTTTGAGTACGTGCAGGGTTGAGAATATCCGGATCACGATTCGGATCAAAAAATTGTGATTTGATCCGTGATTCGGATCATTTTAGATCGTGCTTTTTTAAAATGATTCGCGATATGTGATTCGGATACAATTTTTCCTATGATCTGTGATTTGATCCGATTCATTTTCCTGAAATTATGACTTTTCCAGATAAATTTTTTAAAGTGTAACATGTGGTGCAGAATTAGATCACGATAATGTGGTTATTGCTTAAGGCTAAAACATCTCGTAAAATTGAAATTAGCGTGGATCAGGAAATTACTGCAGCCTGCGTTTTGAAAAAAATGATCCAATGATGCAAATTTTTGTGATCCCGATCACTTAAAAAAAAAATCCGTGAAAATTGATCCCAATTCGGATCAGTTTTTGAAATGTGATCCTTGATTCGTGATTCGAATCATATATTCGCAAAATGATCCCTTTCTGTGATCCGGATAGTTTTTTGCTCGATGGATCCGAGATTTGATTCGAGTCACAAATGACCTCGTGAATCTCAATCCTGAGTACGCCTATGCTGTTGTAAACACATCACAGCTCCTGCAGAACGTTTACAAGGAGACCGGAACTAAAAAATTCACTGTTCATAAATAGCTGAATCTATTTCGAAGCAACTGAGCGACCTGCAGATTTTTGCTTTAAATACCTACATAAGATCTATCAATACATGAGAATCAAGTTGAAAAATTTGTTGGACTCAAAAGTACTTTAATCAAATAATCCATCCATAAGGATACAACTGCCGAAGGCTTAAAACCTCCCACATAAAACAAGCCAGATAAGGCTGTATTTTTACTTTTTTTCTGCGCGATAAATATGAGAACATTATAAATCTATTTCAGCGATAAAGAGAAACAATGACGAACGAAAATAAATCACATGTTTTTCTCTCAAGACACAGAAAAGTTATCAGTCCAATTACCTAGATTAAAAAAAAAAAAAAAGAAAAAAAAAGGCAATGAAACACAGACGAGCTTTGAATTATATCTATAGATAAAAAAATCCCAGCCATCCACCATCGCTTGGTATAGATAAGAATCAACGAGTTGAATGACACATTTTTACGAACGATAAATGCGTTTTTCACACCGTTTCCCATTCTAGGTGGTATCACATTCGCAGACACGTATTTTTTTGCCCTTTTTTTTTCTTCTTCTCCTTTCTAAACTTGACGCTCTCGTTAACCAGGCGACAATCAGAACGAAACGTACAAAAAATCAAGAGACCCCTTGTACACCGCTACCTTTCGCCAAATAAAACAAAACAAACGTAGCTACGAGGACGCGACCAACGCGATGGTACAATTTATAAATCCAACGAAAAAGTACAATCAAGAAGTGTTGGGCGGGATGAGGTTGAGAGAGGAGGTACGAGTAAGACGAGGACTACACTTAGATAACGATAGGCACTCGAAAATAAGGCAGACGCAATCGCGTCGTACATAAGTCGTTAATTCGCGCGAAGATGTTGTTTAGATAAAAGCTGGTGCGCGGTAAAACGTCATTAGCGAGGTGTTTTTAAAAACCCGTTAAGCAGCCTGACAGATTGGCTCGGTTTTCCATTTGTACTCTGCGCCAAAGCTAGCAACACTGCTGTATACGTCCACGTGGCTGCTCGTTGCGGACACGAAAATCAATGATGTAAATGATAAAACGACTGACAGAGAAAAATGGCTCGCTGTTTGTGTTTAAATTAAACAAGAAAAGAAAAATCCTCTCTACCGCGCGCGCCCTTTTCTCTTACGTGTATTCCAGATACCTACTTACTGTTACGTAAGCATAAAAAGCCTCACGTATCCGGTACGCGGTACGCGGTAATCGAACCGTATACCGTAGTGCAAAAAAAAAAAAAATGCTTCGGTATCGTTTCGTCGCGTAGCGCCGTTTAAATAGGCAAATTTTTCAAATCAACGAGAAAATTTTCTGGCCAGATGAGAGAGAGAGAGAGAGAGAGAGAGAGAGAGAGAGAGAAAAGATGAAATCATCCACTCTACTAACATTTTTGTATTTGAATACTTTCGTCAAAATTTATCGTCTCTTTTCGTAGTCCATGTAAGACCATTGCATCGTTCCGATCTCGTATACTCGTATTTATAGTTATATTATTTTCCAAGATTTTTTTTTTTTTTTAATTTAGCGTGACAAAGTGCTCGTCTTCGGGTACTTTGCGTAAATTGTAAAGCGAATTTTTGACTTTTTGAATTGTAAAACTTTTTACGAGCTTTTTATGTTCTGTTTAACACTAAAGCTTCCACGTCGGCAGAACGAAAAAAAAAAAAAAAAAAAAAAAAAAAAAAAAAAAAAAGGAAAAAGATTTCGATATTATACGATAGATACTTTATTGTCTCTTTCTTTTATTTCATTTTTTTGTTCTTTACTTTACCTTATAACGACTTAAAATGTCGGTTTTTATAATTTATCGTTATTATTCAATTAATTTATTTAACGTCGTATTCAAAGCCATTTAAAATGGTTTGCTTATTTTTTTTTTTTTTACTCGTGTATACTCGCCCTACTTTGTCTATATTTATTTAAAATTTATAGGTATATACGCAAGAAACGAAGATTTTTTTTAGGTTTATTTTTTATCCACTTTTTACGATTTTATATGAATTACGGAGATTTTTTTTCGAATAATGTTGCGGTATTAAACGTTAACTAGAAAGAAAGCAGGTACCTAAGCTGAAATATACCTAAAAGATACATAATACATACAATATCGGATTTACGTGTGTATAGTGAACTTAACGTGGATATGCCGATGTACCTATCCAACCTATCTACCTTATTACACAGTCGTGTTAAAATTAATGTTTATTTTGCTTCTGCGGAAATTTGTTTGCTTTTCATTTGACGTGTACAAGCACGTTATTTGATGTGCGTTGTGGTCGCTCTAAATAAATTTGATATTATCAAGATAAATATTTATACGGAAATAATTATAATTCATAAACTTTTTTTTTTTTTGCAAAAGGGCGAATTATTTTCATAAGTATTCTCGCTTTTGGTAATGAGGTTTGGTGGACAGGGACGAAGAGGGGGGTTGGATGGTGGTGTAGGAATGAAATATCGACAATACCAAAAGCGAATGTCGAGTATGTTCGTCTACGTACCAACTTTCAACACCTTAGGTAAATTACATACGAGAGACTGGGAATGAGGAGGGAGAGGAGAGGGTATTTCTTAGAAACACTTGAAAAACTCCGGCTTGTTTGGGGCTACATAAATATCGTCAAAGGCAAAAGTAGCTGGGATATCTACAGGCTCAACCCAATGAATATCAACTTTCTGAGCTGAGCCAATTTGGCGGGGTTGTACGGATAAGCAATTGATTTTTCAAGGTCAAGAAGGTGAAACAATAGGTTTTATGATTTTCTAATCAGCTTAGAAAGTTGATTTCTGAATTAGTTATACATTGTTGTGTATTGGTTTTTTTGGGAGAGGGGGGGGGGGACTGCAAAACCATAAAAGTCACAATACTTACGAGATGACTTTATAAGATTGAGTGAAGATTTCAGATCGCCAACTAGGTTCTTGCAACTTGCAAAACCAGCCCAAAGCTCAAAAATTCAACAAAAATTCTAAAAAAAATAGGGTGGTTATCAACGGCAATTTTTCATTACAACGCCTCACTTTTCAAGGTTTAAAAAAAAATATCACTTTTTGTGCTCTTTTACAATTTTCCATTTTTCTGGAAAATTATGAAGGATTTTCTTTTAAATGTCCTTCTGAAATAGATGCAGAACATCGATTTTAGGTGATTATACCTGATATTTCAATTTACCCCCCCCCACCCCCTACAACCGATTTTTTTTTTTGAATAAATTTGTAACAAATTTAAGTAGGCTATTGTTTTGAAAGAAAATTCACTAAAAAGGATACATTTTATCTATTGTATATCCTCAAAAAAATTTTTTTACATTTTTATGGTCCTTTTCAACCATTAATACTGCATTTCAACAGGCTGGGATATCTACTGAGAACTCCTGAAAAGGCTGAAATCGGTAAAAACTAAAATTAAATGGATTGAGGTACAGTATCCTCGGTTAATTTCACTAAAAATTTACTGAAAAAAATATTTTAAATAATGCAAAAAAAATGTTAAAAAATCACAAAAAAAAACTATTTTTTAGGCTCCGATAAAAAATCGACTATGAGGATTAAAGCTAAAAATTTAGGCTTAATCATTGAAAATTTATATCCTATATTCATTTTAGAAGGGAGATTTAACATAATGGTCTCTTCTGAAAGGGAATCCCGTAAAATTTAAATATTAAAAACAATTGTATGATTGATTCTTGTTTTTAGGTATTCAAAGAAAAAATTTAGCTTGGGTGCCTATTTTTGCGACCCCTTTTTCTCCTTCGAAGATCCACCCTTATTTCTAAAAAAACACCCATATCTCTTAATTACTCAGATAAAATTTGTACCTTGAAGCATCAGAACGATTTCAAGTTGTGGGCAAAATTTCGATCAGAATATCCCCCTTAGCCCCTATTTCACAAAATGCCCGTCAAAAATAGTCCAAAGAAAGATTCTCTTTATTTTACATGAAAATGTGATGGCATACGACTACACCCGATAGAATAAAATTTGTTCAGAATCACAACAAGAATGCATATTCTCGAAATTTAGCAGCTTTCAACCGCACCTTATGTATCTTATTAACATTGAAAGATGTTTAATAGAGCATTTTGGAAAAACCGTCAACAGTTGACCGTCATCATTGGATGACATTGGTGGACCATCAAAAGTGTGACATCATCATTGGACTGATATCAGTGGACTTATTTCATGAAGGATTGATTTTATGATTTTAGGCTGAAATGTGAGGAAAATTGGAGATATTATTAGCGGACTATCAAAAGTGTGATGTCATCATTGGACTGACATCAGTGGACTTATTTCATGAAGGATTGATTTTATCATTTTAAATTGAAATGTTGAGGAAAATTAGAGATGTTATTAGTGGACCATCAACAGCTTGACGTCATCATTAGACTTACACCAGTAAACAGATTTTTATGACCTGGAATGACATCAGTGGACTTATTTTATGAAGGATTGATTTTATCATTTTAAGTTGAAATGTTGAGGAAAATTGGAAATATTATTAGTGGACCATCAAAGTGTGATGTCATCATTGGACTGACATCAAGGATTGATTTTATGATTTTAGGCTGAAATGTGAGGAAAATTAGAGATGTTATTAGTGGACCATCGACAGTTTGACGTCATCAATAGACTCACACCAGTAAACAGATTTTTATGACCTGGAATGATATCAGTGGGCTTATTTTATGAAGGATTGATTTTATGATTTCAAGTTGAAGTGTTGAGGAAAATTAATGATGTTTGAAGATGACTCGTCAAAAACAATGGACTTTGCTAGACCTTAAATTAATTTCATGATTGATTTTAAGATTTGAAATCGAGCATCGAAAGAAATTGGTTAACCTTTACTCGGGTTGATTTTACGATTTAAAGTTGAAATTTTGAGGAACATTACCAAGTGACAAGTATTAATTGAAAAATTTCTATCAATTACATTTAAAATATCAAAACTTACATTCTTTCAATGTTTACTCTTTATGTGCGAAGAGTTCTAAGTATCTTATTCGCTGGTAGTGAACTTTAATTTTTAACGTTTTCCACTTTCCCCATCTAATTTTAAAGATTTTAAGCGAATCATTTTTTGATACGAGGTCACATAAAATATCATGAGTAATTTGTACCCCCAAACCTAACTTCCAAAATAAATTTCTCAGACCATGAACCACATAATTGTATTGTCCTATTCCAAAATCATTAGATAAGTAGACAGTATATATCATGTAGATTCTCCTTTGAAAAGATCATGCTACGATAAATGTTTCGAAATTTTGGAAAATTTTACCCAATAACACCAGAAAGAAAGCGAATTTTTCTTAGAGAACTTTCTAAAAACAGTAGGTAAATGAATAAGTGATAAAAAAGATTTTTAAAAAATTCGAATCAATTGTAAACTTTCTAAAAGTAGAAGCTTTTAACAAAAAAAAAAAAAATCATCCCAAACAAATAATTGAATAGAAACAACTTTAAGCTGGAGAATCACGAGAGTATAAAATTTTCACACCCATCGCATCGTGTAGTAAAAAATTCAATTCGATGTGACAAAATTTCACATTCTCAAACCCTCAGTTTCAATTTAAATTCCAAAAAAAAAAAAAAAAACGTACAAAGGATTACGAAAAAGAAAAAAAAAATTGAAAAAGACGATGAAAATTCTGTAAATATATTTTTTTTCAGCCTATTCTAAAATTTTCCACTTCTACATTTATATGCTAAAATGGCAAAAAAGGTTCTATCGTAAGTAAGGTGAGCAACGAATTAAGACTCAACAGCAACAACAACAACAACAACAACAATAAACACCCTTACGACTGTTAAAATAAATAACACTAAAGAAAATATATATAAAATTTCCATTTGAAAAGATGATATGCCGGAGTTGAAGGAGGGGAACCGAGGACCGCCGGTGGTGGGTCGCATGACAAAAAGAAGAGACGAGTTTATACACGAATAACTTCACAGTGTAGGTATTAGAAAGAGTAGAGTAGGCGCCGCGATGTCAAGCCGTTTTCTACAACAACGTGTCGTCGAAAAGAACCGGGAAGAAGAAAGGTTATAAAAAAGCGAATACAGTACTGGAACAGTCCGGGTGGAGAATATTTACTTCAAAAGAGTGAATAAAGGTGAAAATTTGGTTGACGCGGGATGCACCGTAAAACGAGGCGAAAAACTCGAGAGCGAAATTTTACACGCGACTGAGATGTTATTTCACAATTCGCTTACCTATGTTTTCACAATACCCGAAAAACAATTTCGTATAACTTAATCGTCGTGTTTTATTTCAGTCGATATTTTAAAAGCTTAACGTTGCCCGAGCCGTTGTTTGGAATAGTTGTATTTAAAAGGGTCGTAAGTACTTTCGATGAATCTGATGGCCATGCATTATTAATCATTTGCAAAGTTTTGGAAATTGACTTTGCCAAAAAGCCGACCCACACACACACGATAATCTTTCTCAGTATATTTTGCAAAATAAGCCAACGAACGTGAGAAGGATCCACATCGGCGTACAAAACGATGCGGTTTGCTAGTCGAAATGTTACTTCGGAATAAACGAACGAACGAACGAACGAACGTTGATGCCACCGCCATCATTCGTCGCTCGTACCCGCGACACCTATGTAAAGTACGCATTACCTACGTAGGCAGTAGGTAGGTACGCAATGACGTTAAATAAATTGCATAATTGATTCGCCGTGAATATTAATTCGAGTTTATAAAACTACCTCAACTTATTGGACGAGCGGTGAACTTTCAAGGTCACCATATTAGCTAATTTTCAATGAAATTTATTCCACAATTTTCTCGTATCGATTTGAAAAATACAGCTCAGCACGAGAGTGTATACAACCAGTGTGGTTTCGAATCACTATATTCGCTTTCGAAAAAATCTATCGAAATTTCTGGTCAATTTCTCTACGGTATTTTTATGAATGAAAACCGCGCCCATAAGATTTCTCGGTTTATTTTTTCTTTCGTAAATAGTTCAACGTTTGCTGCTGTGAAAAAAAAAAAAAAAAAAACAAAAAAACACACACCAAGAAACTCCAAAATTTTCAAACGATAGCTCCACGTATAGCGAGTAAAAAGGAGAAAAAAATCCCTAATGGGTAAAACTTACTATATGGCTTTCAATTTTCGGTATCTCGAAAAGGAAAACATATTTCAATAAAGTTTTGAATGCTTTGGCGAGGTCTGATTCTTCCCTACTAACAGCTCTGTATGTATACTTGGTGGTTTGGTAATTTCGAAGGCGCGCTAGTAAATTGCAAATTTTCTTTTTCTACGTTGCGCGCTGGTTAAGTGCGTTGAGCGAGTGGAATTTTTTTTTTTTTGGGGCGTGAGAGAGTCGTAAAATGGTAGCAATTTGTAGACGGCGCGGTATGAGCGAGGTGCATCGGTAATACCATAAAGAAGCGGTATTCGTAAAAGTTAATTTTATCGCAGTTTTCAACTACATTGCTTGTTGATGAGTATGAAAATAGTTCCATTTCCGAGAGAATACACTTTTGTTAGGCGGGTAATTTCTCCGTTCAAGGTTGAAGATTAATTATTTTTTAGCTTTGTTTCGAGGTATTTGAGAGTAGCTAATAGCCAGGCTACACTACGTACGAAGAAGATACGATGCTTTGAAAGTGGGTCGTAACGTAACGCAATGAAGGGTTTATAATGTGTCGGAATACCTTGAAATTTTTTTTAAACCCCCTTTTTTTTTCACGGTACTTTGAGGCGGCAAAACTTCAACGTCTTTTTATGAAAATAATGTACAAATTAGCTTCGCCCTGTAAAGAAAAGTGACCGTTCGAGGAGTGATTTATTGACGCACAATGTCTTAATTCTCACCTTATTCTGGGCATATGTAAAATTATTAAAAAATCCAGTATCCCTCTTAATCTTACTGATATCCCGCAACTTGATGATATGGCTGTAAGATTGTTTACTTGAGTAGGTTTTGAAGGGGTCTGGAAAAATATGTGAACACACTGAATAGAATGTTGATCACTTCATCGTGCAAAATTCATTTTGAAATTTCTTTTTTACAATCGATCAGTCCAAGGGACCAGTCAATATGAATATCCTGATACGGTTGAGATTTGGAACCAGGGTAAAAAATTAGGATACCGGTGTATAGATCTATCATTATTGGTGAGTTGTGTAGCCTCCTCTCCCACCGCAAGGGCATTATGACGCCTTCGCTGGCGATCCTGAGCCATTCTGGTGTAAAGGTGCGATTGATGAGAGTCCTGATGAGGTTTAACCAACAAGTTAAACCTTTCTCTAGATTGTTTTCCTGACACTAATATTGATTCTATGGTGATGGATCCCATTACATGACTGAAATATTTCTAAATCCTGCTGCGAAAAAATTCCAAACCCCCATTTTTGGGAAGGGTGGGAGGGATGAAATGAAGCTGAAAAGTCAGGACTGCCAAAAGAAAAATCTAGGTTTTCTATTGAATCTAAATATCAAATTTTCACTTCCTAGCTCATTTTGGTGGGCAAATACGGAAGGAACAGTCTTTTTTCAATATCAAAAAAAGAAAAACCCCTCATATCTCCCCTCGTAATTATCCTAGGAGGTTAATTTTTGGAGATGTCATACAACTTTAGATTTTCTATCCATTAACTCAAAAAAGAACAAATTTTTTTGTTTTTGGCCCTTCAGCACCCCCTCCCCCAAAATGGGGCAACATTTAATTTTTACCTAGGGTCATCTCCACTCATATAAGTCTAATTTACCATCAAACTGAGCCGAATGACCGAATTTGAGCGATTTTAGTCGGTATCGAGTGGAATAAATGATTTTAATATTCGGGGAAAAAAATAAAAATAAATATCTGACATGACCAAAAATTGTCTTTAATGGTCTTCCAGCACTCGAAAACTGGTTTTGTTGGTATCGACAACTCCCCCCCCCCATATCGCCGTTGGCCGATAGACTGCAATAGCCTGATTTTCATTGACAATATCACAAAAAAATCAGGCTAATTAAGCTTCCAACCACCTCCTTCCCCCCTAAAAAAATTTTAACTAGCTCAAATATGAATATTCATTCCATTTTTTTTATTACTATTACGGAGGCTCAACTCCCCCCCCCCCTGTTATATCACTCAACTTCGCCTATAAATAGGATACGGGTGAGACTGTGTCATCAGCAAGCTTGCAAATATCAAACTAGTTCGCATTCTAGTCTTCTTAATCTTCTTGTATGGATCCAGAACCTAGATCACATGACAAAAAGAACAGAAGAATCTGCTGAATGAAATTGGAGTAGACAGTTCTCAGTCAGGTTTTCTCGTTTTTTGAGTTTATTCCTCGCATAACTCTCCTCCAAATTGAGCCAGGAACTTGAAATTATGTATGTACATTTAGTAAGGAACCTAACTGTGCCCTTGAGAGGGGTGTCGACTTTCCAGCCCCATTGCACCCACCTCACAGTCCTGAATTTATGGTTTTTTGGTCGTTATTTCTACGTATATACAATCAGTAAGGACACTAGATGTACATTTTGGGGTTTTTAGCTTTTTAGCCCCATTGAACCCTTCCTGTTCTCAATGCAGATTAGGAAAAAAACATCGCAATGGTATGAAATAGAGGATAAAAAAAGGTGCTCTAGTTCATCGATAAATTCTAAATGCCAAATTTTATTACATGTAAAGATTGATTCATTCCACAAAAAGGTATGCTTCGAATTTATTTTTCAAAAAAATGTTTAGGAAAGCCAAAGCCCAAAAGTTCCCTCCCTTCGATGTGACTTTACTCTCATGAACAAACTAGTTTTGATACAAGCTTCCTCTCAATATCTGAATATTTTCATCTGTATTTCAACATGAAGCAAAAATGTACGATCCACTTTGGTAGGTGGAAGGGAGGATTACAGGATTTGAATTTCCTTTGATGTGTTGGAAAAGGTAACCGTATAGGTACAACCCGAGCGAAGCAAGGGTGAAAATTTTACAAAATATTCAGTATAACGGGTCGCAAAATGATTGTAAATATTAGAAAATGTTGGAATAAAAATTTCAAAAATTCTCATCCCTAAGAATCGATCGCTGTGAGTACAAATTGAGAAAGGTCCCACAGTAAAACCGTCACTGATTGCAACATTCCATTAATTTTCATTTTTTCCAACTTCTAGCAACTGTCACCCAATTTTGCCAATTTCGAAACGCTTGGGGTAGTGAAACACCCTCCCCCTCTTTGGTAGGCCTCTGCATTTCGATTTCGTTGGATATTTGGTAAACTTAAGTATATATCTTCATCCGGAGCTAAGCGAAAATGAAAATTTTACAAAATATTACGTGTAAAGGGTCGAAAAATTACCGTAAACATTGAAAAATGATATCGGCCATTGAGGGCACAAATCCAAAGAGACTTCTCGGTAAAACTGTCACAGATTCCAACATTCTATTACTTCTCATTTTTTTCTACCTTCTACCAACTGTCACTCAATTTTTCCAACTCCCGGGGGGGGGTCGCTCTCCACCCCCTCCCCCCGTTTGGTAAGCCTGTGGGTATTGGTAATACGTTATCGGATTTTTAAAATTTAGACAGACAGAGCGGTATCTAATTTAATACAGTTTACTGTTCACATTTGTTGGTAAAGATTTTCTTAATAAATTGTGGTTGTGGTATCTTGAATTACATACCTCTAGTGGCATGAGGGAAAGGGGATTGGGACTATAAAACTGTACATATTTATTTAGGAGGTATTTATAAGCATCAGAATGATATGAATTCATTAAAGCACAATGATTTTAAACCTATGAATATCACCTCATCAACCACTTCAACCTCAAGTATTTATGAATTAAAATAATTTTTTCAAGTCTGAGCAATTTAGAAGCCTATTCGAAGATCAAGGTACCATTTCAAAAAGGTTGAGAGTTGAAAAAGTTTAAGTTTTTTTGTCACTGTAAACAGGCTATATGAGTATAACTATGTGAAACTTCAAGCTTTAGTCACCGCGAATTAAAATAATTTTTTCGAGCTGAAATTTTTGGAGGTCTTTTTGAAGCCCAAAGAAACATTTTTAGGGAGCGACACAGAAAAAAATCGAAACTCAAAACTTCTCTAGCACCCCAATTGCCCCTGCTCATTACTATCTTCATTTTGGCCGTCATAAAAAACTCAGCCAAAATACATAGGAATTTGTGCCGTAATAAAATACCATCATATTTTAAAACACAATATTTTCCATTCTGATGAATTGCACTTATACCGAATCTCAAGGAAGCTGTTCGAAGAGCTTCAACATGACGGTTCTTTTTTTTTCCACGTATGACAATATTATTCTATACCTACATGCGACTTAGAATTCTAGAACCATTACACGATCTAGTTACATAGAAAATAGCATAAGGGAGTTGAAAGACGTCGACAACTGTGTACTATAACTCACTTATTACCTAGGCGGAATATAGTGAAACAACCGCCAGTTATAAAGCCTCCAAGGTACCTGAATTTTTCATTAGATCAATTTTACGCCGGCTTATTATTTGTAAATCGACATTCACGATGGTATACCAGTAACACGTATGTAGGAAGGGGTTCAGTATCCACATATACCATATCCATTTCACCAACAAAATAATTCCACGCAAGGTACAATGTAAGTTATGCGAAGTATCGTTTTGGAAAAATTGTTTTAATTTCCCGCGAGACGATATATATATAAATATTTTTTTCATTCAATGATGTGAAATTAGGTTTTAAAGGGTCGGTGACACTATAATAAAGGTCTATATTCACCTAATAGCGTATATGTGTATTTGTCCACTAGAATTTCAAATCCTACCTCGCTGACAATGTATGAAAGTAACTTGAAACCCTTTACAAATGAATTTTAAATTAAAAATTGAAACGTACATAAATATTGCGAATTCGCAGGTACGTATAGATAAGTATATCGACACAAATACCTAGTATCTATGGTATACATTACGGTTTCGTACAACTACATATGTACCTAGATCTGATTAAAATAAATTCTTAAGATATAACAACCGAGTTCACGTTTGCTACACACATATTTACACTTTCGGTTGTATAATGTTATGCAATCTTAACGTACCTTACCTATACACTATACAGCGAAATTCTTCAACATAATTTCCTGTTTCTATAATACGAATAAAGGTTTCTCTTTGCTTCGTCAGTATTACCTATAGATATACCATAACAATACCCATCAACGATATTCTCATACACAGAGTGTTTTCTTAACACGAAACGTATCAAATAACCCGTGATACACGCTCCGACAGCCAGCAGTCGTTCTGTATTCATCGTTTGAGACATCGTCGTTAATGAATTGCCACAATACCGCTGTTACAGCTACTTGTAATTAACTAAAAGCGTAACGAATGACCTGCTCTGCAAACAAGTCACCTTTAACACTTGATACTACGCCACGTCCGTTGATTCGCCGTGTATTGAAGTGTTAGTACGAAATTATTCGAAAACAAGATTAGATATTTGATCGAATATCTGTTTTCAACCTGAGCTACATTCACTGCATGGTCGTTGGTTGTCGTAGGTGAAAGATGAAAGGGTCTTCATGCTGTTCGTAATTAAATCTGGGGTTTCGAAGAAATTATTTTTTTTTTTTTTTTAGCATAGCGGGGACTTTGAGAATTGAACAAGTTAAGAAACTCGCATAATCGAATATTTGAACGCTCAAAGTCTGGCCCAAAATAGATAACATCCAAAAATCAGATTCCCAAGTCAATTGGAAAAGGAGTTATTGCAGATTTCCCAACCTTTGAATTTGAGAAGTTGGCTCTTTGCCTAGCTCTGCCATTAAATTAAGCTGAGGTGCTGAAATTTGTCAAGTAGCCCGAATATTCCTTTCGTTGGTTCCAACTACAAATATTCATTAGAAAACTAACCTCCAATCATTATATTAAGAAAATTCATCGAGATGAATTTATAAAAAATTATAAAAAATTTTAATAACTGGAAGCGTACAAAACCAGCACTCAAATTGATATCAGCCAGCCCATGTAGAAAAACCGCATTACTATGCTATTGCAAAATCACTGTGGTTTCCTAGTGCGGTTTTTCCCATAGTAATTTACTTTTAAAACTGAAGAGTATAATCGTTCACTGATAACTACCTTTAGCAATATCGTCGACCTCTTGTTGAGAAGTAACTGCATTTGGATCTTTTGGTATTTGCGAACTAGTGCTCTATAATTGTAAATGAATGAGGGTCAAATATATATACATACCATAATATATAAGAATAAAATGACATACCTTCATTTCTTGACTACTCGAAAAATCAGTAGGGAAAAATCACTGGGTCATTAGCAGTGGCCTTCCGAAGCGATGTGCTCTGGTGAGGGGGGGAGTGAGCTTCAAATTTACCAACCAATTTTACCAATTTTACCAACTTTCAAAATTTCTAACTGATTTCTCAAAATTTTATGAGTAGCCTAAGTACTAAATTTTCTCAAAACTTTGCAAAAAAGCAAGTTTCATAGCTAAAAAATTTATTTAGCACGTACAAACGTAAATTTTTGATTAAGAAAACATTTTCAATAATAATTTTTTTTTTAAACTGAAATTTTCTCGCGCTTATTTATTCAAATTTTAATGCGTTTATATCACATTTGCGACAAAGACTGGACAATTTTTGGCAAATTTAGGGTTGCAGTCAAGTTATAATTACATATCTCCATCATTAAACTATTCTGAAATTTTACTGTTTTTCCAATTGCAACCAGTGACGGTTTTGCATATTTTTCCACCAGAGGCAAAACTTCAACGAATTTCTTTCAGAAATGAAAGATAGAATAACGCCCGAGCGAAGTGAGGGAAAAATTTTTCTCAAATATTAGGAATAGAGAGGTCAAAAAACGGTGCTTTAGTGCATCGATGAATTTTAAATGCCAAATTTTATCACATGTTAAGATTGATTCATTTCGCAAAAAGGTATGCTTCAAATTTATTTTTCAAAAAAATTTCTAGGAAAGCCAAAGCCCAAAAGTTTCCT
>FIZR01009421.1:0-13357 GCA_900060175.1 Ferrisia virgata
TCTGGAAAGATGGCTCCTTTTCCACTTCTCCAGTATCTATACTAACATGTTCATCTGTGTTTTGGTCAAACTCTGGGATTTGCCTGTAGAGGTTTGAGTAAAATTTAGTTGTTACCCTATTTATTTCATTTCTTCCACATCTTTTTATCCCCTTTTCATCTTCTAGACAAGTCATGGTTACATAACAGGAATAATCAAGTCAGAACCACCTCATTATTATGTCAACAGAAACATGTCAGAAATGTATCAGAAACATGTCATTTTCACGACAAAAGGTCTTATTTTTGCGTCAGAAGTGTGCCATTATCATTTCAGAAATGTGTCATTATGGTGTCAGAAGCACGTCACTGATCAAATACATGTCAATTGTATCAGTAGTGTCATAGCCATGTCATAATGAAGCCATTTAGGAGTCATAATCCTGGTGCTACAACTGCACCATTTCAATGTCATTGTCATGAGTTTTGCAAATATTTAGTGATCTCGGATTGGCTGAAGCATTGCCACAAGTGTGCCATATTTGCTGTTGGAAGTCTCACACTAGAACTGTGTCATATGTGGCACTACTTATCCTGGCACCATTTGCATGGTGGGGTAGGGCTATCAATGTGGAAAACTGTATATCTTATTAAAACTTTCACATTGAAAGAAAATCCAGTTTTGACCGCTCTCAATCAGAGTGCCGGCAGTGTAACTTTTTCTTCATTTTCACTGTAAACCGAATCATAATTATTATTTAATGGATCAAAAAAATCAAACGCAATAAAACACCAGACAACAAAATACGTTGAAGAAAATATTAAATACGTATACGTGTATGTGGGGGTATATGCGAATATGAAATAGCGTACATTCTTTCACCTCCCATTTTTTTTCTTCTCTTTCTGTAGCCTGGATTCCACCGAAAGTCATCTTGGCATAAATTTCAAAAAAAAAAAGCACATTTTATCGCTTATTCCTTTTCGTACGAACTGAACCTTATGAATTTTTTATTTTCACATATTTTTCGCCGTTGTGGAATGTCCCGAATGGTAGTAGCAGTATTTGCCTATAGTTCAGTTCGTATACATATATTTTCGAAAACATTCGGCGCGGCGTCCATTTATAGTATGAACGCGAGCTCGCGTGAATTCTCGAAAAATGTACTCGGAATATGCGATCAAAAAGAGCGTAAAATTTGCATAAAATACATTCGATTCTCGACGTTGAAAAAAAAATATATATGAGGAAAAAATTCTACTCGAAAAAGGCGTCGAGAATTTTATCAATAATTATGTGTCTTGTAGCTGGGTCGAGGAACATTATAGCCCCTAAGAAATACCTTATGGTTGAAATAGAAGGAGGAGGGGGTATGGAAAAGTACGCGATATAAATTCGTCTCGCACACTTGTACCAAATTGCTTAACGAATTATTTCAGAACAAAAAGTTACTGATAATCAATCTAGGGAGATGGAAAACAATTGTTAGGCATTTATTTACTAGAGTGGGCCGACTTCTGTTTTTTTGTTTCTTGAAAATCTGCAAACGGCCAGGGCCACAGTAGTTGCGAAATGACCTCAAAAGAATGTAATGAAAATTTCGGGCCCCTAATTCAGTTTTTCAAACTTGCAGAACTCACTTAAAGCTGTATTTGCCCTCTTGGAAGCCAACCACCTTCCTCTTCACAATCCTTTGTAGTGTCTGGAAGCCGTTATGGGCACTCCTGGCGCCTAAATTTAGCTCTTACACACCGGATAAAACTCAGTCAAACGTTAGTTCGGAACTACCCCCCCCCCCCCCCCCCCCCTCCCACTACACTTGACTTGGTACAATATAACCAGAAATTAGAGAAATACCATGTACTTAATTGCTACAACAAATTGTCAAGTTTTTCGGCCTGAAGGTGGGATGGCGTTTCGTGTTTTTTTTTTTTCATTGCATACTTTTTTTTTGTCAAAAGCAAGAGTTTTTAAGAGAAATGAATTTATGAATTTTGCGTTATTTTTTCATTTTAAGGTCGCAAATGAAAAAAAATTCAGCGTATTTCAATGAATAATTTTGATTTGATGTGATGGAACAGTTGAATCCATTTGAAAAGACGCTCAATCGTAAATTTTGCTATTTTTAAGAAATTTCAATCATGTCGGTGGTTCCGTTGGTAGTTTCTGCAGGATTTCTCGAAAATAAGCAGTACCTTGGAACATGTGTAATGAGCCCTTTTTTGAATTTTTTATTTTAGATCAAAATTATTTGAGCTTGAAGAAACATGAAAAAAGTGATCTCATTTAGCCTGATAATATTCTTGCTAGGTGAAAAAAAAAAACGACTCTATAGACCTGTCGGGCCACTGTTTCTTACAACATCCAAAATTCATCGAATTCCGTTCAGTTGTTTCCGAGAAATCCTGCAGAAACTTCCAACAGAACTGATATGGTTGAAATTTCTTGAAAACGGAAAAAATTCCAATTGAGAATCTATTCAAGGATTCATCTGTTCCATTATTACAAATTAACATAAATTTTTGTATTTTGCTTAATTCTTTTCAAATATGTACTCTCAAACGAGAGAGCATGAAAAAATTCATTTGTCTAAGAAATACTGCCCTAGAAATTGGGTATGCCCACTATGCAACTAGAAATTCCACTCTAAGGGAGAATGGACCTTCAACCTTTCTTAGCTACATACCTTTCATAGGATATTCATCCAGCATCACGTGGCATCAAGTCAGCATCCCCTGCTAATTAAGGCTTGCTGCAGGGCCGTCTACTGTTGCAAGTTACAATGGAAAATTCGCCTAAAAATTACACCAGCATCTGCATTTGAATGTAAAGTACGGGTTGCTTTATTATTATAGTCTGTATATGTGAAGTATTCGTTGTATATAGTTAGGTTGCTGGGTGCACAACTAAATACATAATACATACGATGAGTATGCATTGCATGGATAACTTATTGCTCTACAGCACAATACACGTAATGCGGTAATGCACGTAATATTTTGAAAATTTATTTCATTAAATTAGTAAAACGAAAATGAATCATGTTTATAATGCATTACGTGTAGCGTGCTACGGCAGTGTTAGAGAAGAAGAATTGGTTTACCTGGATAGGGGTGCAGCTCGGTAGCGGGTACCTGTGATAATTTTGATAATAACCTTTAATACGCGTAAGCATACAATTACAAAAACCGTACATACCTTAGCTAAAATATCTATAATAATCTACATACAAATGCATACTTCACTCGGTGCGAGAGAGCTGTGGAGCGCATTTCATCGCGAATTTTACCTTTGAATTCTCGCGAGAGATAGCGCCGTCGTTGTTATCTTTACTGAAGGAATAATAATTTGAGCTGCGCTCGGTCCCGCGACGGTAATAAAGTAACTGTTCTTTTCCTCATTTTGCGCGCCAACAGCGTGGCGCGACGCTCTATTCGGCGTGTAATTTTAACTTTCATTCGGTTACCTTTCTACTTTCGTCAAATCCCATTAAAAAGGATTCAACGCGGATAACGAATGTGAATAAATATAATCTTATTAAAGGATAAAAAACAAATTAAATGTCAGTGTATCAGCGCTCGCTTGTAAAGCGTGTTTTAAATTTTCTTGCAGATTGTTGCCTCCAACTTCCCCTCCCTTCCTTCCGCCCACCTTTTTTCAGTAGGTATTTTTTGAGCCCCGGTTGTTTTTATGTTAAGTCCAAGTACGTGCTGTACCTTCGTATTGCAATTTTTTTTTCATCGTACTTAGGTGTTGTTTGCCTACCTGACGAGATTAAGGTGGGCGATTTTAATTGATGTTTTTTTTTATGTTAGCCCCCTCCCCCCAACCCATACTGGTAGTATTTTTTTGGTCAACTTCTCTCAGATTTTAAGAATTTGTTCTATCAGTGAGTGGAAAGACCTGTTGATGATGTTGAACAAGTTTCGTTTCATTCTTGTTGGAGTAAATTTTTTTTCATTTTGGGTTAGTTTTGGTTGAAATTTTGTGGACAGTAATAGGAAATTTTCAAACATAATTTTCAAACTTGGTGAAAAAAGTTGGAATATT
The DNA here is from genome assembly GCA_900060175.1 of Ferrisia virgata. Lineage (NCBI taxonomy): Eukaryota > Metazoa > Arthropoda > Insecta > Hemiptera > Pseudococcidae > Ferrisia > Ferrisia virgata. Next base: position 4,030 of record FIZR01009421.1, read on the forward strand.
GTTATCGTCGATGAAAAACTTGTAAGATTGAAAAAAAAAAAGAAAGAACCACAACTCTGAAATATGGCACAAATTATTGAAATATGATTGAAATAGTTTTCAAATACAATATATGTGGTGAAGTATTCGAAATATTCATGAAAACTGTTTGAAATACCTTGAAATGTGATTTCAGTGATGGGAATTGTATTAAAATGCAACCAGAACTGTTAACAATGTAATTCGTTGAAAAAAAAATGTAAGGGTTACTTTCAATCCTTAGACACGCTGGATTTCATTGAAATCGTTCGAGATTTTGTTAAGCTTGTAAAAACATCACAAATGCCCAAGTAACTGATTTCAAAGGTGTTGATATTGCTCTATGGTTGGATGAGTTACAATTCTCCACTTTTGTGATGGAATTGTAGCTTTAAATCCCGCTCCTACTGAGCATAATGTACTAGTTGTTGTGAATATTCAATATTTATTATTATTATTGGTGCGCTACTAACACGCTATCTGTTGTCAGCGTTGAAAAGCTGATTGACCCGTGCACCGAATTGCGGCAACTTTTGAATTCAAGCTGTAGAAACCTGGCTAGCGATGCACTGGCTTGCCTGTAGATAGCGATTATTTGTACGCTACTGGCGCGCTGTTTACAATCAGCGTCAAGAAGCTGATTGACCCATGCACCTAATTGCAGTCACTGTTGAACTCAGGGTTGTAAAAACCCGGCTAGTGATGCACTGGCTTGCCTATAGATAGCGATTATTTGTATGCTACCAACACGCTATCTGTTGTCAGCATTGAGAAGCTGATTGATCCGTGTACCTAATTGCAGCCACTGTTGAACTCAGGGTTGTAAAAACCCGGCTAGTGATGCGATGGCTTGCCTACAGATAGTGATTATTTGTGCGCTACTAACACGCTATCTGTTGTCAGCATTGAGAAGCTGATTGACCCGTGCACCTAATTGCGACCACTGTTGAACTCAAAAAATAAGACTACTGCGCGAATACTAAATATATATCAGTTTCTCCTAATAGTTTTGGTATATCTCAGATAAATATTCTAATTCAATTGGAGAGGGTTACATGAAAGAAGATGAATAAGACCAGTTATATTTCTATCTCAAATTATTTTTTATGTTGTTTCAGCTGATTGCGTTATTCTCTGATTGAGCACTTATTGGTATTTCGAACAATTTTCTTGATATTTCAACTGCGTTTGTGTTTCGTTATGGTGCTAATATTCGATTTCAACATGTTTGTCAGCATTTTACTTATATTTTCAATGTCTGTAATGAGTATTAAAAAGTTTCCAATGAATTCTACTTTTACAAGTTACGTTACAATTTTTTCATGTTTTTTTGAAAGTATTTTACGATAATTTTGAGTTGTGGATGTTTGAAGATTGATTAAAATTTGGTTATGGGGTGAAAAAATATTTTCTGAAGATAGTGCTACATTTCAAAACATTTTCATCATATAAAATGAAAAAAAAATTGAACAAAATGAAAAAATAGTACAAAAAAAAAATAAGGAAAGAAAAAAAAATGAAACAAGTCAAAAAAGGTAAAAAATTGATAAAGAATAAGTAGTAAAAAAAATTGAAAAAAAATTGTTTGTGTTAAGAAATGAAGAGAGGGAAATTATGAAACAAAAAAAAAAATGAAAAGAATTGAAGAATGAAAAAAAAATGGAAAAAGCGAGAAATTATCGATTACAGGTCTTTCCTAATTGAGTCGCTCTTTATAGCCTATTCAAATGTTGCCAGAGAAGTGAAATCGAACAAAAAATTACTGAAAATAGTGATGAAATGAAAAATTTTATGTTGATGAATCTAGAAAAGTTGATTTGATGCAATATTGAGAGAACTTGAAAATTTATACTGGTTGATTTTGAAAAAAAGAATTTAAAAATGGAAGAAGTCGATTATTTGATTTAGGAGCCCCTTTGGATCATTTTTTAAAATGACCCAAAGGGCACTTCATTGGTGTGGGGGAGGGGCTCGTTGAAATTAAAAAAATATTGAATCCTGGATAGAAGAAATCGATTATTTGACTTAGAAGTCTCTTTTAGATCATGATCCCAAATGACCCGAAATGCGGTTCGTAGGGAATGGGGGAGGAGGTACTTCCTTGTTGAATTTATAAAAAATTGAAAATATGAAAGAAGTCGATCATTTGATTTAGGTGCTCCTTGTGGATAATTTTTTCAAATGTTCCAAAAATCACTTGATGGTTCAAAATTTTTCATAACGGTTTCAAATTCGAGCTGAGTTATGATGTCAATGACATAGAAGAGTCTTCATTATGGAGGGGGGAGGGGGTGTTACTTGTGGAATTTGAAAAAAATTGAGAACACGAAGAGAAATTCAATTATTTGATTTAGGAGTCTCTTCAAAAACACGTTTTTAAATGACCCAAACGGTACTTCACGGGGGGGGAGGGGTAGCTGTTAAGCTTTAAAAAATAGAAAATATAAATATAGTCGATTATTTGATTCAGGAGCCCGTTTTGAATAATTTTTTCAAATGATCCAAAAGAGGCTTCAGTGTGGGGAGGGGGGAGGGTGCTTGTTGAATTTGAAAAAAATATTCAAAACATGAAAAAAATTGATTATTTGATTCAGGATCCGCTTTCGGATCATTTTTTCAAATAACCCAGAAGAGGTTTAGAGAGGGCATTTGTTAGATTTGAAAACAAATGAACGTATGAAAAATAAAAATCGATTTTCTCATTCAGGTACCCCTTTTGGATCATTTTTCAGACAACCAAAAGAGGCTTCAGAGGGGGTTCAAAATTTTTCAAAGTAATTGTGTTTGGTGCAAAAGTATATGATTTCAACTCTCTAGAGTTTGATTATGATGTTATTTTTTCAAATCAACCAAAAATGGGGCTTCAAGAGAGGGAAGTGCAAGTTCGAAATCTTTTAAATTGATGACGTGAGGTGCCAAAATATAAATTTTGAAATCCGCGAGGTTCAATTTAGATATTAATTGATCAATTGATCCAAAAACGGTTTCAGTTGGAAGGGGCGGGAAGCAAAATCTGTATTTTTCAAATTTCTGATGTACTTTAATCAAAAAGTGAATTCTGCACAAACCGTGTAGAGGATATGTTTATGTTATTTCCTCGCAAATGTCCGAATACATCACAGTTTGTACTTTCAGATGCCATAGCCTAGAATATATAAATCACATGTGTAAACGACTGTATGAAGTGTAGGTATAATTTTCGATTGAAGATCCATGATATGTAGAAACGTAAATAATACAAAATGAAACTGTATGAAGATTCTATGTTCTGAGAACACTATCAAAGGAATCATTAGCGCACTCCACAGAGATGATAATTACATAATCCCTTTTCGAGCTGTAAACGGTCATCATGACGTTCCAATATCCATCCATTGAACTTGAAAACAATTTTAAGCCCCGTTGCGCCCCTTTACAGATGTAAGAAAAAAGGAGGGGGGAGTTTCTGCAAGTCTACGACTTCATTTATCACATCCCCCCGTTTAAGTTAAGCCAATAGGCTGAAATTCGGAAAGTGGATTCGATGAGAGGTGCAGATGTATCATTTTGGAGCAGTTCACTCAAGAAATTGATCTCTTCTCTTAGCAGTGCTTATTTAGAAGAGATGATACGTACATTCTGTTGGATTTAATAATGCTGGAAAATTCGTCCATACTTCTGCGATCCCACACCGCGACGCTTTTATTGTACTCGTAAATATTCGCACGTTATAATCGTATCTGAATACAACACATTTTAATACCAGTTTTAGTTTCTTAATTTCCTTACAAAAACCGTAAGTTAATCGAACAAACGAAACGAAATGTGACCTCAGCGATAACTCGTATATTAGCAATGTTTCCCAACATATGGTGGGTCTAGTCCCCCTCCGGAAAAAGCGAATTTACCCGCGAACATAATGACCAGCAAACTATACCGTAAATACGAAATTTACGACTACCACTCGCCCGCCTTCGTCTAAAAGAAGCCGAGTGTTTTCAATCGTCACGGCGCAGATTTCCCGAACCAATAAAAAGCTAATAAAAAGTCGAAAGAGAAAAAAAATGTCTAATTCGGAACGCGCTAATCTTTTATATACGCCACTTTTCGATTCTTTTTAGTATCTCGATCTACTACCAGTTGGACGAATTTTTATTATATTCTTTGCATCTTTTATCGAAACGTATACGTCTACGTATCACGGAATCGATACGTGAAAATTTTTTATTTCGTTATATTCGTCTTGGGAATGGTATTTGTGTTCTTTTAACTTTTTTTATTACCTCATCGATCACATTCGAATTGTTTCGTAACTGTTAGTGTTATCTCGTCGACCAACGCGATGCCACTTCTCAGTTGACGAATTATATATATTTTGTAAGCGTATTTCGAGCTTTTACAGCATGTTTTTTTCTTTTTTTCTATCGTTAAATTTTTTTACAACGAAAGTGTCATATATGTGTTGGGAAACTTTCTTCGGTTTTGTGATTCTCGGATGTGAACACATTGTTCATCAATTGAGGCGTACCTACGTGTGTATTTGTATGTAGATGCTGATAAAGCGTGTTTTTTACTTACGACGATGATGATGATGATTTTTGGGTTGAATTTATTTGCTGCTGTGTTTAGAGACTTATAACGCGAAGTAAAATACTTATATATATATATATGACAAGCGAGCATTAGAGGATAAAAAAAATATTAGATATAAGTAAACGCGAACGTCTTACCGCAAAACCGCTACAAGTTTATCGAAAAGACAGATCTACTCTTTGAGCGTAAGTTTTTGCATCAGTTTTGCTCATCCCTAAAGGCGAATCGCGCTCGCATTACGTTATGTGGAGTTTATAGCGTTTTAGAGAAAGCGAAGACGAAGGCGATGAGACCGGCCGGATAAAACTTTAGCCCTAATATCGGCTTATTTGCAATTTCTCTTCAAAGCTTATCTGTTTTGCAGAATCGAAAACATAGGATTTACTAAAAACAGCGTGACTTAAATCGAAAAACGTGCTCAAAAAGTTTACTCCTTAATTTAACACGCGCACGACCGTCGGAATATAAATTATTTTTAATAATAATCTCGTCCAATTTTTTTCTTCGTCTTGTCTACCTACCTACCTACCTACCTACCTAGGCCACCAACACACGAATACGTTCACGTAGGTTGCTGTAGGTAAATACCTATCTGCCTGTAAACCTATATTTTTATTCGTTGTCGGTGTAATGTGAAGCTTTGTGTTCCTTCTCACTCGTCCTCTTTCTAGCGATGCTAGATTCTTTTGTAAATTAATTTAATTTCTTTTCTGCCTCCAGCGCCACGTATTATTATATTGGTAAATATTAAGGTTGGCATGCTCCAGAAGCTCGGTTTATTTGTTGCCTGTAGTTTATTAGGAAACGCTCGTCTTTTACGTGATTACACTGGGAAAAAAAGAGTAAGGATTGAGATAAACGAGAGTGCAAAAAATACGTTATTTTATCCGGCTGTAACTGGGCGTTTAGTAGGTATCATCCCATTTTCATGTTGGAAGATTACCCCCCCCCCCTTTTCCCCTTCATTCTTTTTTTTGTAAGCGATGAATATGCCTGCTTGTAGTAGTCGATATAGGATATATTATTATGGATATGTTGTAGCAAGGATTTTATCAAAAAAAAAAAAAAAACAAATCTACAGACGAATCATGGTTATAAATACCATCATCAAAACTCAGTTTGTGAGCATTAAACGTTGCATCAACAATACCGACAAGATCTACAGCTACTTCAACTTTATTAGCAACAAAAGTTTTCACATTCGTTGTTTCTATATTTCTAAAGATAGTTTTATCATTACAGTTACAAATATGCTGCGTACAACCAACATCCATAAACTTAAGAGAGGTTGCACTAAAACATGTTTTAAGCGGATATTTCACTATGCAAGTTGACTTGCAGAAAATGAGCAAGGGAAGTAAGAATACTGCACTTGCCAGGTGGTTGTGTTATTTCACCTGGATAGCTATTTTCTGGGAATCCTGATTGTTATTGTCACTGATGAAGTGATAACATTAATTACATCTGAAAAATTTGTGTTACTTAAAATGAGAAAGAAAAGGTCAATTCGAAGTGGAATTATTTTGATATGTGAAGTATTAAAAAACGATTTGAAAGCATCAGTTTTGGAAAAATTGCAAAAAAAGAAAAGACGCTGCACTGCCAAGAAGTATTGGGTGAGACCATTCATTTCTCGGCGTATTGAACGGGGTGCATCAACTGCTCTCGGTACAGAGCTGAAGACAGAAGATCCTGATAATTTTAAAAAGATGATGCGAATGAACAATGAAAAGTTTGACGAATTGTTGCATCTTGTGGAACCACTCATAACGAAGCAGAATATACTATGACGTGATGCAATTCCTGCATTCACTAGATTACAAGCTACTCTTTATTATCTATCCACAGGAGCAAACTACAATGCTGAAATGGAATTGACATTCAGGGTACCACAACCAACTGTGTCAAAAGTGATACCGGAAGTTCTTAAAGCAATATAATCTCTTTACTCCCAACATTACATTAAGGTACCCATGTGCAATAATTTGTCTTGATTTTCAATCAAATTATTAATTTTCATTCAACCACAATAATTATCTAACAATTAGTATATGATTTTGTATTTTTGTATCAGGCTCCTTCAACAGAAGACGAATGAAAAAGTATTCAGGATGAGTTTCCAATGAAGTGGAATTTTCCTATTGTCATTGGTGCCATTGATGGCAAACATGTCCATATTAAATGCCCAGCACACAGTGGGACTAAATTTCACAACTATAAAGGGACATTTAGTATTATACTGTTTGCTTGTGTTGATGCCAATTATTGCTTCCGTTTCATTGATGTTGGTGGACATGGCAGCAAAAGTGATGCTGTTATTTTCAGAGAAAGCAAATTGAATCGCTTCCTTCAATCTCCAGCAAATGAGCTAAACACCCAGCAGGTGGCATGTGCATTTCCTTTTCGATCAAACCTTATGAAGCCATATCCCACTAAAGATGCTGATATGCGCTAAACATTATTCAATTATCGTTTATCTCGCACCAGATGCGTAGTAGAAAATGCTTTTGGCGTATTAGCTAGTCGTTTTCGTGTATTTCATACAACAATAGAGCTCCATCCAGACACAGTAGACTTGGTAATCCAAGAATGTTGTTGTTTGCACAATTGGCTAAGATCAACAGCATCTAGGCAGTAATTTTCACCCAGCAGTGTGGATGTTGAAGATACTTCAACTTCCTCAATTATACCTGGTTCTTGGAGAAATGAAGTAACACCTCTGTCATCTGTAGGTCGAGTGGGAAGTAACAACCCTACTCCTAGTGCTACAGCAAGACGTGATCAATTAGCTGATTATTTTTTAACAAATGGAGCAGCATCATGGCAAATGCAATCCATTGGACTTAATTCGCGAGTTCTCACCAAAAATACGCGCCTTTGATATCGCAAATAAACCCAATCCTAATTGGATTTGCGAAAATATTGCGTTCCTTGTCTTCAATTGGATATAGCCATCTTTCGAAATTTTTAAATACTTCAGATTGTCGATAAGTTTTGTTGGTGGGAGTTTTTTGCCGTTTTTTGGGCATTTAATTTCCAGCACGGTGAAATGTCCGTCGTCATCTTTCAAGAATCCATCTGGACTGAATGCAAGCCAGGGACAACTGGCATTAATTAGTAAACCAACGTGATCTATGACCTTGTACTTCTCACTTTCGCACAGATTGTTTCTTAATAGTACCACGGCTGTAGATTCGTTTTTTATCCCATATAACATATCACGAGTAGGCTTAAACCATGACCAACTACATTTTACAGGCCATCATGTTCGATCTGGCAACGTTGAATTTATTTTGCTAAGAGGCTGAGAAAATGAAAACTACGTTTTCGTTCTTATCATTATCACAGTGAAAGTAAAGCGATTTAATTCGAATAATTTATATCAAACTTAAGAATACGATTTTTAATCGAAATTTAATTGAAAATATAAATCGAAGATTGTAGAGTAGTAACTTGAGCAATCATAATTATAATCATATTCGAAGTCGTACTTCGGCGAGTTCGGTGATTTTAGTGATAACACGTTCACGTAAATTTTCCTAAAACCAGAATAAAATAATAATATTAGTTTAAAATTATTATTTTCCAATTTGTATTTAATCTACAGCTCAACTCTACACAGTCATTGTTCAAGAAGGAGAGGAAAAAGGATAGTTCAGATAGTTCAAGAATTGTTACAAGAATGGTTACCTTTGATTTGATTTCACCGCTAGAGATAAGATTATCTTGTGGAGATTCGGATACAATATTTACGAGTTCACCAGATTCATTCTCTATACCGACAATACGTTTTACATTTCGTTTTCGACGAATTGGTTTCATTTCAAGATTGTTGGTTTTATTTTCTAGCGGCTTTCTACGTTTTGCTTTCGGTTTTGAAACTGATTCTGATTGTGCTTTCGATTCAGGTTTTGGTTTTGATTTTGAACCAGGATTACGAACTTTCTTTTCGAGTGTAGACAACTTACGTTTCAACGATACATTCTGCTTGATAACACTATTCTTCAATTTTGTGTAATTATTCAAAGCAATGTTACACAAGGTTTTCAATAAGCTATCCAAAAAGTCACCAAAATAGCAACCGGGATGGCCTGTAAAATGTAGTTGGTCATGCTTAAACGGCTTGAAGAACGTTTTTTCAACTTTTTGGCGCCAATTAGGGGCTTTATTTTTCCCATACGTAAAAAGCTGATGCGCAATGCTCCCAGTTATTCTGACCTAAAAAAGATATGAAGTAATATTCATTTTAAAGAGAAAAAAATGAATAAAATTTCAATTTTTACACTTACTTGTCGTTGTTGAAACCACATCGGGTCATTTCGTTGGTTACAAGTATTTTTACATATGTTAACTGCATCTATTACAGTTACATTCACTCGATTTTGGTAAAAATTTTCTGTTTCATCATTTATCTCTGGCAAATCACTAATAGGAAATAGCAAAACATTTCCACTTAATAAGTCAACCATTTCATTCGATGAAAGGGATACAGAATTGCATTGAATGTCCACTGTTGTTCCTCTAGTGGTTTTTTGTTTCATAAAAGCAGATTGGGAAAATGCTGAATTTAAAAAAAAAAAAAAAGAAGAAACAATCAATTGTAAGTAAAATCTTGGCGCATTATAATTAGATAGGTACCTTCATTCAAAATTTCATGTGCTTTGCACAAAACTGCAATTTTTCGAGGATTGTTGTCCTCCGGCATATCCCCAATGGCACTTTTGAATTTTTTCTTTTT
>FIZR01009423.1:0-17966 GCA_900060175.1 Ferrisia virgata
ACAAATTCTCGACAAATCCTATAGTAAACCACATCCACCACCAGCTCCATATTCTCATAATAAATATCTGACCCATCAAAAATGGCCATTATGGTCTTCTAAGACTCTATAACGGATTTTGTTGATCCTCCCCCTCCCTACTCATCATAGGTCGATAGATCGTTATAGCTTGGTTTTCATTGACAAGATGGCATACCAAATCAGGCTAAAAAAGTATAGCAATCCGTTGCTTTTTGAGCCTCAGTGGTAAGAGTACTGGTAGATATTGTTAGCTGAAACCCCAGAAAGATACATGTAGGACCCCTGCCGAATTTACATATCAAATTCTAATTCTTCAGCTCAATTTGGAGGGGAGTTAGACGAGAAGACGTGCTCGAAAATAAAACACACTGTTCAAGAACTACATTTTTGAAGCTATGAAGAGGTGCAATGAGGCTCAAAAATCGAAATCCTCATAAGGCACATCTAAGACTCTCTGATAAATCTATTTTCGAATTTCCACTCCCCATCTTCATTTGGATCAGAAATATTAGAAGGAAAAACTTGAAAAAAGAGAAAAATTATCGGAAAAACTACCTTTCTGTGTTGTGAGGGGGGAGGGGGGTGGTGTCCAATGGAGGGCCTTTGCGAAATATCAAATTTCGACCATATGGAAAGGGAGTGTAGGTGTGGATTAGGCCAGCTTAAAGAATACGAAAAACCATACAAAAACCACTTTTTCGGATGTCGCATGGCGGCGTGAGGGGGGGGGGGTTCTTACATTGGAGTAGAATAGTTGAAACCTCCAAAATATGCATTTGGAACTTCTACTAAATTTACAAAGCAAATTTCAACTTCTTAGCTCAATTTGGGAGATGGGAGATATGCGTGGAACTGCCTTTTTTCAACGTCAAAAAGGGGAAAACCTCCATATCTTTTTTCCTTACTAACCGAGGAGGTTGATTTTTGGATGTGATACAGCTTTTGATTCTCTATCGGTTTGTTTGAAAACGAATAATTTTTTCTACTTTAACCCCTCCACACCTCCTCTCACAAATTCAGGCATAACGGAATTTTGACCCGAGGTCATCCTCATTCAAAAATATCAAATTCGTCACCAATCCAAGTCCACTTTTCAAATTTGACTGATTTCGATCAGTATCGAGCTAAGCAAATAATTTTTAGTTTCGGGTGAAAGAAAGCAGATAAAAAATGAAAAGAAATAAATATCTGATATAGTCAAAAATGGTCTGAAGAAATCTTTTATGGCCCCAAAACGTATTTCGTTGATACTCCCCTCTGCCCCATCGACCGTAGGTTGTTATTCTGTAATATCACGATTTTCATGAAAAATACAACGTAGAAGGGGTAAAAAATTACCCATTAAAATGTGCAAATAAAAAAACCGAACCTGAAATTTGCGTTTGTCACGTTAAAAAATCTCCCTCTCCCCTCCCACTTTTCTAGCAAGTTGATGAACTATAAGATTTTTTTTTTAATTATCCGGACTTTGAGGCGAATTTCACGAGATTTCATAAAAAATTATTTACACTTTTTGAAATTCACGAGTCATCCTCGAGTTTAGTGAAAGAAATATTTTCAAACTTTATTATTTTCGTGCAAGTATAAATCAATTTGGAAATTTATTTTAACTGAAGCCTTTTCACGTAGTAATTACTAATCGAATTATAGTTCTCGTATAACATTATTTAATACAAAACCAACAATAACAATAACGCCAAATTGGAATACAGAATACGTCGTATTATATTTATACGTATATCGTCGAATACAATTTTCGCATTGTTTCGGAAAAGCGTACTTAATCACAGACGGATACAAATCGTTACGGAATCAAATGTCGGATTACGTAATTTCTGGATTCTAATAGAGATACGAATTTCAGATTGTTGGTGGTATATAGTATAATATGCTTTAGCCGGCCGAATACCAATTTACGCACAACCATACACGTAGTCATATATAAATGAAACCTGCGTAGACTTTACAATTTTCCAGCTCAACCTTAGTAAAATTTATTCTCCGAATTGTGTACGTGAATTGAAAAAAAAAAATGGCAAAATTTTACCCAATTTGTTAGGATTTATAGCCTGGTAGGTTTTATTTTTCTCTTATACGCGTACTATTTTCTTTTTTCTCTTCTTTTTTTTTTTTTTACCCAGCCTAAAACACAAAAGGATTTTTTTTTTCAAAAGACGATAGTTGAAGAAATTCTATTCTAGCCATTTTTTGTTGGCCTAATCATTTCTAGACAATAAAACATAGCTATTAATCGATGAACGACCATTAAGCGCCATTAATGTGAAAACTGCTGACCTGTCTACTTCTTGCCATCGTTGTGTTATTAGAAAAGTAGACCGATTGGAATTGGAGAATCATTCAAAATTAAAACTAACTTAATGCCATTCCACATTCTTAACGTTTTACGATTACCTAATCCATTTAGTAAACAAAGCGTGTTCACGGTATAGTTAATGGTGTTTTTTTTACTTATTTTCTCATTTTAACGATACTTAATAGGTCACGTTATCTGGGCGATTTGTTTGATTATACCGAGGGCGAATTTTTTTTGGAGTTTTTCGCATCTGTTATCAAGTTTTAAATTCGCTATAAGTAGACTCAGGCGAAAAGTAAAAATTTTATCGCGTTTTTCTAGACATTTTGTAAAGGTTTGTTCCACGAAAGTGAATACATTTCAAGAATATCTGTTTTAATTTGAAATGTTTAATAATTGAATGATTAAATTTTTCGACTATTTTTGACCGAAAACGAAAACCAAGTAATCGCAATGAATCTAATTGTTAGGAAATAATTCATGAAGAATGTTAATGACATAATGAGAAAAGTTGGGGTATTTAAAAACGTTTAAGAATATTTCAAAAAAAAAAAAAATCGAAAAGTTAAAAAAAACGTATAAAAAAGAACAACTCTCTTTTAAAAACTCCCTAAAATGAGTTACCATAAAATTATGATTCCAAACTAAAAAATATTTTATTGATAGCGTGGAAAATAGTACGAAAACGTCCTACTAAGTACGCAGTTGTTTATAAAATTGAAACCTGTTTTTCAAAATGATAAAAAAATTATTGAAAATAAAGAAAAATATGATTAAGATGTTTGAAAATGACAAACAGTTGAAGAAAAATTATATAAATTTCTGAAAAGTGAAAAAAAATCATTTTAAATTTTACAAAAATCGTTAAAAAGAACATAAAAAATTTAAATAAAAAAAATCTACTAAAAATGACATCAAAATACTTTCAAAAAACGTTAAAATCAACCCAATTTATTGTAAACATGGTGAAAACTGTGGAAAACAAGATTGAAGTATTAGAAAATCATACAAAAAAATTTACCGAAGAAATTACTTATAATATAATAAAAATGTATGAAAAACTTGAAAATGGATTTAAGCAAATGCGTTGCTTGTTGAGCCTGATTTTCCCAAAGTTAAGGAGATATGCAAATTGTCCGTTCATAAAAAAAAAAATCCACTTTGCGATGTGTTTTCTAAGATGGTGGTAAGAATATCTGAAACCCTGAAAAGGCACATGTAAGAGCCTTACTAAATGTATATACCTAATTTCAATTTCCTAGCTCAATTTGAAAAGGAAGGTATACGAGGAATAAACTCAAAAAATACGAAATACCGACTAGAAACCTAATTTTTCGAAGTTTTGAGAGAATGCAAAGGGGTTGGAAAGTGGAAACCTCCAAAAAGCACATCTAGGTCCCTTACTAAATCTACATGCCGAATTTCATCGCTCTCCCTCCTTCAAATTTGGAAGGGAAATATGAGTAGAAATCTTTTTTAAGGTCAGAAAGGTAGGAAAATCTCCATATCTCCCCTCCAAATTGACCAAGAAGGCTGATTTTTGAATATGTTGTACTTCCGCCGAATTTAGACATGAGTGAATTTTTACTCAAGACAAGTTCCATTCAAAAATATCAAATCCGCAGCCAACCTAAGTCTATTGCCCAAATTTTACCAATTTTTGTTGATATTGAGCTGAGGAAATGATTTTTAATTCCGCGAGGATGGAGAAGCGAATAAAAAACAAACGGAATAAATATCTAACATAACCGAAAATGGTCGCAATGATCTTTCTAGGACACCGAGAAGGATTTTGTTGATATGACCCTCTCACTCATTCGTAGTAGTTTGGTTTTAATTAACAATACGATCATAGAAAATCAGGATAAAAATATATTCAAGATAATATGAAAATGATTTAAAATACCTTGAATTATAGGATTTAGATGATGAAATTTCTGAAAAAGTTACTAAAAATGTTGAAAAAAAAAAGTAAAGCTGTCACAATGTCGCAAAAGTTATTTAAAACCCATAAAATGTATTACAAATTGTTGGAAACTTCGTGAAAATTGTGAAAAATTTCATCAAAAGACAGGAAAATAACATAAATATTGTTGAAATAAGATGAAAACGACGTGTCTCAAAATTTGAAAAATCATTTGAAATTGTTCAACAAAATTTTATCCATGTTACAAAATCCACTAAAAATTTCAATCAAGAATAATTTTTTTATAAAATAAAAAAAGAGTGCTCTAGCCTAAATTTTTAACTTCTTAGCTTAATTCGAAGAAGAGATACGTAAAAGAAAAACTCGAAAAAACTATTTTCCAAGAGTTGGAGGGGGAGGGGGTGCAATGAAGATGAACAATCGAAGTAGACAAAAAGTAAATTCAAACTCCATGCTAAATCTACAAGCCAAATTTCGACCTTCTAGACTAATTGGAAAGGGAGATATGTGTCAATGAGAGGAAATGACTTTTTGTAAGGTCAGAAAAGGGGAAACTCTGCTTATTCTCACTTCCTAAGTAGCCTAGGAGGCTGATTTTTTGGAAGTGATGTACAACTTTTGATTCTTTGTAAATTGGCTCAAATATATTAAGCCCTCTGTACCACCCACCCAAAGTTATTCCTACTCATGTGCGTTTAGTCTGCAGTCAATCTCTAAGCCTATTGCCCAAATTTGACCGATTTTTGTTGGTATTGAGCTGAGCAAATGATTTTTCGTTTCGGGGAGGAGGAGGGCAAATACGTGATAGGCCTACAACTGACCTTAATGGTATTTCATGAATTCTGTTTAACCCCCCCCCCCCTTCAACTCATCGTATCTCTCGAGCGTAATAGTTTGGCTTATATTGACATTGTGACGTAGAAAATCCATCTAAAAATATGGAAATTTTCGAAAATTTTTGAGAATATATTAAAAAATATTGGAAATACAGATTTTTTTTGAAACAAGACTTGCAATACTCGTAGTTCAATTGTTCTAGACACCATTTTCAACGTCGTAAAAATGACATTAAATTATAATTTGGCGAATTTTGCTCAGTCACAGGTTTTTGTTTCAATACAAGCATAAAGTAGAACGAAATTTTACGTGACAAAATTGCCAATCTGTCCACACATATACGTTCGGGTGCATTACTTTCATTCACGTATTAAAATAAACTTTTCTACTTTACATGGACGAAGGTGAAGGTCGATCTACATGCATATAACACGGTAACACAAGCTGAGCAAAACCAATGAAAAATTACCTCCCTTTCAAGAAGTAGCGATAACAATGAAAAAATTTTAACCAAGCGAAAACTATTGCTCGTCGTATCATAAAAATTTCTATTTTCCATTTCCCGTTTACGTATACGTACACGTACGTGAGAGGTACACCGCGTGCACGCCTTTGGCTATATTGCTCGCTTCATTTGTACTAGACGCACGATCCGACGATCATTAGGTATAAAATAACCTTTTCTTATTTCTTTTACAGGTATCTTCGCTTACTTGAATTATCACATGCCGAAAAGTCGTAAAGAAATTCTCGATTTGTTGGTAACCGGCTTAAAACGACTAGAATACAGAGGATATGACTCAGCGGGTAAGTTTCATTTGATTAAAATCATTCTTAGCTGGCTAAATTGTTTGGTACAGTATTTCGAAATCGATACTCGACTACATCGGGCTGCATATATATTTTTCATTATTGGAATATTTTTTCACACTCGCATAATACGTTTCTTGTGTCGATGGTTGTTGCGAGTGTAAAAATGAAAATCGCCAACAAAGAAATCACGTTCGATAGAGCATTAAATCGCATTCCTTTTGTTGATGAAACAATGCCTCGTCCAGGCATTGTACGTATGTGTACATCAATCACATTATATCGAGTTTTAGAAATTCTGATGATGAAGTATTTTGAGTAACACTGCCAAAATGTAGCGTAAAACTTTACCCATTATATATATTGATCGAGTAATTAAACCTTACCAAATATAAAAATTTAGTAATAAAATCTCTTGTTGTACCAGTCGCTTCTTTTGTTTATTCGGCAATTGCAAAAAAGATAAAAATAAAAAAAAAAAAGGAATAACCTTTTGTATCAGATATGTATTATTTTTCCTTACTATATCGTGTTCAACTTTTGATCAAATATATTCTTCTCTTCAGCAAGCGTTGACCTTGCCTAAATATCAAGTTTCGTTCGAAGTTACCAACCGACTAGCATTTACGTAATAAATATACATATAAAAATATTCATAACGCAGGCATATTTACATTAACGTGATTCTTACAGGCTTAGCTTTAGATTCTCCCGATGGCAACAATATAAACATAATTAAAAAATCGGGAAAAGTAGCAGCCCTCGAACAGCAAATTCTCGCTGGTAAGAAATTTTTCATTTTCAAAAATAACCTGACTGGACATAGCGACGCGACGGATTTTTATACTGAAATGTGTTATTATAGATGAAGATAAAACTAATTTCGATATCATTGTGGCTTTCCACGTCGGAATTGCCCATACTCGCTGGGCCACTCACGGAGTGCCAAGCGAAGTGAACTCGCATCCTCAGCGCTCCGATGTGGACAATTCGTTCTGCGTCGTTCACAATGGAATCGTCACCAATTACAAAGAATTAAAGGCTTTCCTCATTCTTAAAGGTTACGAATTCGAATCGGAAACCGATACCGAAATTATAGCGAAATTAGTCCATCATATTTACAAACAACACCCATCGTACTGTTTTCGAGAACTCGTTGAACAAGTTATTCAACAACTGGTACCTATATTTTACCTAGAATATTATTATATACAATCTTTATCTTTAATATTATTTGCTTAGCGTAAATTTAGAACCGATGTGAATGGCGGACATCGCATACGTAGTATCTATCTTTGTGTATGTGTCAATCACCTAAACTGCCCTATAAAAATATCTGTACGTACACGTAGGTAGAAGCCGCAATCATATAGTATGCGAGTAGTTTGGAAGCTAGACTAGCTACATTATATATAGTATGCAGAACCACGTCATGTCACGTTTATGCACGTGATCATCCGTGTATATATAACATACTTTGTAGGTACTTACAAAGTACTTGTATAATTGATGCTTGAACGGATTTCTTTTCGAGTGTGAAAAATTTCAACTGCCAAAAATTCCATTCGATCCGAAAAAAATTCTTTTTTTTTTTGTTGGTGGGTTAACTAAAAAAGAAAGAAACAACTGGAAAAGTACGAAACCATTATTCCTTCTATCAGGGGTACGAAAGAAAGGACTGAAAATTTCCCACAAACACCATTGGCCAATTCAGAGTAAAGAGAGAATTTAAGTGCTCTTCTCGGTGGGCCAGTAAAGGAATAAGTAACCGTCATTTAGGCCCTAAATCTTCAGGGTGATGGGAGGGGACATGGTTTTTGTAATTTTCGTGCAATTTCAATAGTTTTGCGGAGATGAAAGTATTCCAAAATCAGGTAAAAATCGATTAAAAATGTCTAAAATTATATGAAATTTAGCTAAAATATGAACAAAATCGTTGAAAATGATCGAAAATTAGTTAAAAAACGTTTAAAAATGATTAAAAATGTCGAAAATTGAATGAAATTGACCTAAAATATGAACAAAATCGATGAAAATGATCGAGAAAAGCGTAAAACTCGAATAAAAATCATGAAAAATGTCGAAAATTGGATGAAATTCAGCTGAAACATGAACAAAATCGTTGAAAATGAACGAAGACCAGGTAAAAAATCGTTTGAAAATCATGGAAAATGTCGACAATGTAATAAAATTCACCTAAAATATGAACTAAACTGTTGAAAATGATCGACAATCAGGTAAAATTCGATTAAAAACCATGAAAAATGTCGAACATTAAATGAAATTTACCTGAAATATAAACAACATCGTTAAAAATGATCGAAAATTGGTAAAAATAGTTTAAAAATCATGAAGAGTGTCGAAAATTGAATGAAATTTAGCTAAAATATGAACAAAATCGTTGAAAATGATCGAAAATGGGGTAAAAATCGATTAAAGTCATAAAAAATGTCGATAATTCATTGAAATTGACCTAAAATATGAACTTAAGTGTTAAAAATGATTGAAAATCAGGTAAAAATCGATTGAAAACCATGAAAAATATCTAAAATTATATAAAATTTCGCTAAAATATGAACAAAATCGTTGAAAATGATCGAAAATCAGTAAAAAAAACGTTTAAAAATGATGAAAAATGTCGAAAATTGAATGAAATTGACCTAAAATATGAACAAAATTGATGAAAATGATCGAGAAAAGCGTAAAACTGAAAAATGTCGAAAATTGAATGAAGTTTAGCTGAAACATGAACAAAATTATTGAAAATCAACGAAAATCAGGTAAAATTTGATTAAAAACCATGAAAATTGTCGAGCATTAAATGAAATCTACCTGAAATATAAACAACATCGTTAAAAATGATCGAAAATTGGTAAAAATAGTTTAAAAATCATGAAGAGTGTCGAAAATTGAATGAAATTTAGTTAAAATATGAACAAAATCGTTGAAAATGATCGAAAATGGGGTAAAAATCGAGTAAAAGTCATAAAAAATGTCGATAATTCATTGAAATTGACCTAAAATATGAACTTAAGTGTTAAAAATGATTGAAAATCAGGTAAAAATCGATTGAAAACCATGAAAAATATCTAAAATTATATAAAATTTCGCTAAAATATGAACAAAATCGTTTAAAATTATCGAAAATCAGGTAAAAATTGATTAAAAATCATGAAAAACGTCGAAAATATACTGCAATGAACTAAAATATGAGTAAAATAGTTAAAAATGATCAAAAATTCGGTAAAAATTGATTAAAAATCATAAAATGTCGATAATTGTTTGAAATTGACCTGAAATATGAACTTGGGTGTTAAAAATGATCAAAAATCAGGTATAAATTGATTAAAAATCATGAAAAATGTCGAAAATTTTATGAAATTTAGCTAAAATATAAGCAAAATTGTTGAAAATGATCGAAAATCAGTTAAAAATCGTTTAAAAATGATGAAAAATTTCGATAATTGAATAAAATTTAGCTACAGTAAGAACAAAACTGTTGAAAATGATCGACAATTACGTAAAATTCGATTAAAAACCATGCCAAACGTTAAATGAAATTTACTTGAAATATAAACCACATCGTTGAAAATGGTCGAAAATTGGTAAAAATAGTTTAAAAATCATGAAAAATGTCGACAATTCATTAAAATTGACCTAAAATATGAACTTAAGTGTTAAAAATGGTCGAAAATCAGGTAAAAATCGATTAAAAATCATGAAAAATGTCAAAAATCAAAAGAAATTGACCTAAAATATGAGAAATATTGTTGAAAATGGTCGGAAATTAGTAAAAATTGATTATTAATCATAAAAAATCTCACCTTTTTTGAATTTTTGGTAATTTGATGGTCAGTTTGGAGCACCAGGGAGTCGGAACAAAAAATCAAGTTATTCTATCTCAGCTTAGTTGACTTAGTCTAAATCGATATGTCACTTCACCCTTTCCATTTTTATGAATTTTGACCAAATTTCAGGGCCCCTTCATACACCGTAGTGGTGCTGACATCTGTTTTCAAATTTGATTGTTTGAAATAAATATGAATAGGTCTCCTTAAATGAAGTTTTTCACTTCAAATGTTTGTAATCATCTTGAAAAGTTAAGCTTTTATCTTAAATTTCAGCTTTGAACTTTTTAAAAAATTACATATATCCTCCAGCTGAAGGTGTAGGGCCAAAATGACAGTGATTCATGTATTGAGCGAAGCAAAAGACTCAAGGTCAGATTTAGATGGGGTTGACATAAAGTGAGCTAGAAAAATCATGATTCCTGTTTGAAGGGGTAGAAGTGAGAAGGGTGAATCATAGATTGATTCAGTACACGTAAAAAATCCTTGGTGAATTTCTTACAGCCAGAAGCGGATCTTGTGATTATTTCAGCCTTTCCACTTCCACTACTTATTCGCAGACCATAATAGTTTGATTTTTTCTGACTTAATAATATTGTAGAAAATTAGGCTACGAATCCACTTGAATGAGCTCGTACTTCGTTAATGAAACCATAACGACTTATTTGTGACTCGTAGCACAAACACAAAAGCTACACAAACTCGTGCTTATAAAAATTATCATCATTGTTTAGGAAGGAGCTTTTGCATTATGCTTCAAAAGTCATCTCTATCCGGGAGAATGCGTCGCTACAAGAAGAGGAAGTCCTCTACTCGTTGGAATCAAGACCAACACCAGATTAGCTACCGATCACGTTCCAGTCTTTTACAGCAAAGGTACGCACCTATCTGCCTTTAGCTCAATTTTAAAAATTTATCAATCCAACATATAATGTAAGTTAGATGAAATTAATATTCATCGAACAAATACCACGTGTTTTCGATGGTGGATAATTTCTTTTCCATCGAGAATTGCACCGAAGACGAAAAAAATGGTATACAAAATACAAAGTATCGCAGTTGTAGGATTTAGCCAATTTTCAGCATGTCGTGCATTGCGTATTATGCATCAAGAATATAGGTTTAGATAGGTACGTAATACCTATTACCTATTTTCTGTTTTGCAATTACGTGCGAATTATTTCGAACTAGAGGTTACAAGATGCGATGTAATATGAATTTTTCTATTGCTGTTGTTTTTTTTTCCCTCTCTGTCTGTACTTTTGTACTGGGGTGTGTGTGTTTTATACTTATGGTTCTTTCCTATTATACTTTATACGAGTACATACATACAGTGGACCCTATACCTACCTATACTACACGTATTGTAATGAGAAAATATCCCCAAATGAACACCTGTGTCATCGATATTTTCCGCAAGTCGACTCATTATCTGTCGTGTATCATGTAAGCAGTCCTAGCGATACCTACATCTACAAAGCTACTAGGACGAATCGAAAAAGAGGAAACGGCCATCACCGTACCGCACTTCTACTTCTTTCCTCGTCTGGTGCGAAAATAAGCTGTCATCGTAACAATTGTGTTCGTATCATTTCGCACCTTATCATCGTACTACGATGGTCATCCGCCTCTTATCATTACCAGGGCGTACGGTGCGGAATTTGTTACACTCGTAACATCTTATCGAAGCCACTGAGGCTTTGTCGATCCTTTTAATGGGATTAAATAATATTATACGCTGCTGGAATAGCGTGAATTCTTCGCATAAATCGTATAAGAATAGAAATTCGAAAAGCTCGAATTTTTCCTCCACTTTATACTTGTTATTCAAAGTTCCCTTTTCAAAATGTGTGTAATGTGTATAAAGACTCTTTGCCGTAGACATTTGTCCATTATCGAGACATTTTGATAGATTTTCAATCAAACGTATATATCAACGATATATCTATACGCGTTCAGATTTTCCATTTCATTTCGCCTAGTTTATCCATCTTGAATTTCGAGCACTGTGCAAATGTTTAGCCGAATTTTCTATCAGAAATTTTCTTATTATTTTTCCATTCAATGCAGAATTTTGTACGTGAAGTGTAAATTGCGGCAATAAGTAAAATATCAAATGCCAAATAGTGCACAAAAAATAAAATAAAATCGAAGTTACGCATTTTCAAAATGAGTGCTGGGTGTTTTCTTTCAAATAAAATTCACAATTATTTGAAGTTTTTTTTTTCTCAAAAATATAGACGTTGACGTTGATGGAAAATTCGGCTATGAAAAAACTTATCATCTCAATGTGTGTTTTTGTTTTATCACTGTATGTTTTGTATCATTTTGTTTGTTTGTTCTTTTTTTTTTTTTGGAATTTTTACATAATTTAACACGTGTGTGTTTGCATTTATTACTTATATGCCTGTCTTTTTTTTTTTTAATTTTTTCTCACAGTTTTTTTTATTGTTTTTTGCATTTGTTTGCGACCTGAAAAATATAGATGCAGAATCTCACTCCCTTACAGGTACTTGAAAACATCCTTAGTTTTTTTGCTAAAAAAAAAAATCTGGTGTTAGCCATTTCTAACTACCTATGCGATATTGGTGAGGGTGGTGTATTCAAGTGTAACTAATGATTCCGCCGTAACTAACAAAATATTGCATGCTTAGATTATAATTTACGCGTGCATGGTTCAATTTATAATTTTATAGGTATTTATGGTACAAGAAGCGCGTATTAACTTGGCATAGATTTAATTAGCAACCTAATACATTACATACCGAAGTCTTCACATTCCATATTACCAGCTTCATACTCGTACACACTATAATACCAATATATATATATGTACATATATATATGCAGTGTGTTCATGAAATGTTTATTAACTGCTTGGAGATATTGTTTAGCGATTGTGATTGTTTACGTGGTGTAAATGTAATTATGAAACACTGGTGCATGAAATTTCACCTCTCATATACGAAGGTAAAATGGCCAAAGAACAGCACTACATGCGGACTGTTTTTTCTTAATCATATGATAGGGGTAGAGCTTGATTCGGTAGTGATTGGTTGAAATTTTCCAAAGGTACATCCACAACTCTTACTAAAACTACATGCCAAGTTTCAATTCCTTAGCTCAATTAGGATCGGAGATACTTATGTGTGGGACCAAGACAAAAAAAAGGCATCGCTAACGCTCAAAAGGCACATCAAGAGTCCCTACAGACGGGGCATACGTAATTTCAACTTCCTAGACCAATTTTGGAGGGGAATTATGCGAGAAATAAATTCAAAAAATAAGAAAAAATGACCAAAAAACCACTTTTTTGAGACTGTGAGGGGGTGCAATGGAGCTAGAAAGTCGGAACGCCCAAATGGCACGTCTAGGGCCTCAACTTAATGTACATACCAAATTTCAATTTCCTAGCTCAATTTGGTCAGGAACTAGGTAGGGAACAGCTCTTTTTCAAGGTCAAAAAAGGGATAAACTTCATATCTCTCCCCTCCTAGTTGACTTGGGAGATTGATTTTTCGATATGTTTTACAACTTTCAATTGTCTATCAATTGGCTTAAAAAGGGGACAATTTTGCGTTTTTGATCCCTCAGCAACACCCCCCTTCCCCTTGAAATGGGACCGCACTTGAATTTTGACCCAAGCTCATCCTCACTCATATAAATCTAATCTGCCCCCAAACTGAGCCGATTGACCGAAGTGGAGCGATTTTGGTTTGTATCGAGCGAAGTAAATGATTTTAATGTTCGGGAAAAAAATAATAAAATAAATATCTGACACGGCTAAAAATCGTCTTAATGGCCTTCTAGGACCCCAAAACAGATTTTGTTGGTATCCCCCTCCCTTGACAGCCGTTGGTCGGTAGACTGCAATAACCTAGTTTTCATTGACAATATGACATAGAAAATCAGGCTAAAAACTGTAAAGCCCACCTGTAGAACTACTTTTTCGAGGCTTCGAAGGGGTGCATTGGAGCTGAAAACTCGAAATCCTGGAAAGCTCACCGGGGCCCTTACTAAATCTACATATCAAATTTCTACTTCTTAGCTCAATTCGAAAGAGAGATATCTGTGGATCAACCTTGGAAAATAGTAGAAACCGTTTAAAAACTACTTTATCAGAACGTTGAGGAGGTACAATGGGACTAAAAAACTTGAACTCCCCCCCCCCCCAACACTACTAAGTCTACATACCAAACTCCCATTCTCAAGGCTAATATGAGCAAAGAATATGTGTAGGATTAACCCGCTAAAACTGCCGGAAAAACTACTTTTTAGCACCAAAAATTTTTCCATGTGAACTGGAATTATTGTTTTGAAACCTACCTTATGGCAACACTTCTGCTTTAAGACGTACAGTCGTGTTTTTGGTATCCCACAGTCTTTTTTTTTGGCGCCATCAAACTCTCAGTTCTGGTGCCAAAAATTTTGTTACTTTTTGGCACCACGAGTGTTCTTACCTTTTTGAATCCAACCCAGCCATAATTTTTGGCACAAAACCGCCTTATTTTTGGTACCAAAATTTCACTTACTTTTTAGTGTTTGATCCTACTTTTTGAAGCGCAGAATACTTCTCGGTGTTCAAAATTGACCTTTTGTCACTCAAAACCACCTTTTGGTGTTCGAAGCTACTTTTTTGGCACTTAGGTCATCTTTTTGTCATCTCTGTTAAATACAGATGCTAAATTTCAATCTACTAGCTCAATTTGGAGAGAAGATATACGTGGAACTGATTTGTTTCAAGTCAAAAAAATAAAACTCTCCCTATGCCCACTCCTAATTGAGATGGGAAGTTGATTTTTGAATATGTTACACAGCTTTTGGTTCTCTATTGATTGTTTTAAAAACGAACAATTTTTGTAATTTTAGTTACTCAGCATACCTTCCTTATTTACGTACTAGGAAATCCACATTCGTATGAATTTGATCTACATCCAGTGTAATCCCAATCGCTTAATTTTAGCGATTTTGGCCAACATATAGCCGAGTAAATGATTTTAGTCCTCACAGGAAAAAAAAAAAGGTATGCTCAAAAATGGTCCTTCAGAGTCCTGAAATAAATTCTATTGATGTTCCGCTCGCATCGGCTGTAGGTTTATACTTAATAGTCTGCAATAGCCTAGATTCTTTTAACAATATGATGTGGCATAGAAAATTACGTTAAAAAATTTGCAATATATATGTACCTCTCCCCCCCCCCTAGAAAATTATTTGTGCTGGTAAAGCGTTTGTAAGCATATCGTAGTATACCACTTTAAATATGTATATCGGGTGCATTTCGTAATACGCTTAATTATGAATTAAAAGTAGTTTTCAGGGTATTTCTTGATTCTTACCTGTTTGATGATAACGACGAGAAAGGTATTTCTGACTAGTAGGAGCTTATATCGATCAGCTGCTACTATAGACTGGTAGGTTAAGTACCTGCGAACATAATACAGACGTATAAATGAATACGAGATAGATTTTTGTAAACAGGTTCCACAGTTAAGAGAAAAAAATATCATTGTCTGGGTCATTGCACTTTACTTGTGTAGAAAATGGAATGCAGCAGGCAAAATTCTGCGTAAGGTAAAGGTAAACAAATACCCACACGTAGGTTTACGTAGTCGGTTAGACGTTTCAAGTCACAATACTTACATATTTGAATGTATTCGAAATCCAAATCTAGCTATTCGTATACGCGTAAAATTTTCAATACTCGTATAACTCAATATTTACGAAAATATACTTAAGAGATTTGATGCCGAAAATCGTTGGTTTTTTTTCCTCGAGTAAGGTACGTCTACGCGTACGCCATTTTGGTCGAACACGATTTTCCACTCTAACGTGTTTAAATTAAATTGCGATTATATTTGGCATCGACGACGACGAAGGAGCAACCTTTTAAATCATTTTTGTAACACATGCGAAACTCTCTGTTTCGAGAGTTTGATTATAGGCTTACAGCTAACGATGTAATTAGCACAGCGGGGATTGAATTTTACTCCCGAGTCGGAGTTTGCAAAAGCTATATTGCGACTTCGGCTCGCACGTCGTTGCACTCCGCTCCGCTCCACCTGTTTCAATTTCCAAATTGCTAACGCACTTGTGTACACGGCGAAAAAGAATCGTCAACTTTCTTCTCGACAGCAAATTTCAAACACTCGATTCGAATTTTCTGCCGTAGGCTTTTTGCTCAAGTTAATGTAATTCGCGCGTTTTCAAGTCGTTACCAAACCGCCCAGGTCGTCGCATTATCTCCGGTCTCTAATGAAACTATTGATATAGACAATTTGAAACTGGCAAACTATTAGATGCCCACGTCAGAAGTCTGCAATGATGTTGACCTTAGCTTCCTCTGTATAGCGAAAAGATAGCGCTATAAGGATTATAAAATAAATACCTACGTAACGTAGGTTTCTTTTTATTTTTTGAAATGAAAAGTTAATTCTTTAACTTTTTAAAAATACGCCAATAACTTGGCCAGTAGGTAGGATGTAGGCGTTTTCCCCCCTGAAAAATGTTTAAAAAAGTTTTTTTTATCGTTCGCGAACCTTTTATCGAAAAAATCTTTCAACACAAAGTGATTTTATATTAAGCATAAAAATTTCGTAAATTGGATTCCTGCGCGTACTTTGTTCGTTCTCGAGCTTTAAATTTTGAAAAAAATTCAACAGTATTTGTTGTCAATAAACGATTTGATAATCGTGACTTTGGTATGACATTTGTTTCTTCAAATACTTCAGTCATATTTTCAAAAAATAAGAATATGTTTTTCTATGGAAATACTAATGCTTTTTCTTGATATTGAAAGACAGAGTGAGGAATAATTTCCGAATAAATGGATGATGAAAAAACGGAGTTAAAAAATTGAAACAAAGATCACACTAGAAACCACTTTTTTGGCACTGCAAAAACTACTTTCTTACTTTTTGGCACCTAACATATTTTTTGAGTTGACCAGGTCATACTAAACACACATTTGATATCACAAAACTACTTTTTGGCGCCACAAATGTATTTTTTTGGTACCTCAGAACCATGCTTGACACCATAATTTCTATTTTGGCACCCGAACACTTTTTGAAACCAAAATTTCTTGGTATCCAGTCCCACTTTTTGGTACCGAAAAATTTAATTTGGGAAAAACTTGCTCCTTGCAACTAATCTTGATTTTTTTGGCACCTACTAGACTGTAATTTTTAGTCCCTGAATATGATTTTTGGTACCCTTTCTTACTTTTTAGTCTTCAAAACTACTTTGTTTACACGATAAATTTTAACCTTTCTAATTCAATTTGAAGAGGAGATGCGCTCAGATTTGATTTTTTGTGTTCAAAAGGAGAAAATTCTTCCTATTGCTCGTACTAATTGAGTTGGGAAGTTGATTTTTGAATATGTTGTACAACTTTTAGTTCTCTTTTGATTGATTTGAAAACAAACAATTTTTGTTACTTTAGCCCCTCAGTACCCCCTCCTCCAAATTTGTATATAAGTGGATTTTGACTCAAGGTCATCTTTTCTCATATATGTGTAATCTACTGCTACCTTAAATCTATTGACCGAATTAGAGCGATTTTAGTCGGTATTGTGCTGATTATATTACTGAGAATTTCTGTAGCATTATTTGAGCATAAATATTCAATTGACTTTTTACCTTTGATTCGAATCACAGAGTTATTGTAAATTCTGTAGTCCAAATACATCTCATAGCATTGATAATAGATATAGATCCATACAAAGTAATCTTAACTTATCATTTAAAAACCATGGGTAATCTAATAGCCGATAGTTTTAAACTTTTACCTCATTTAACCTAAATTTCGCTTAATGTAAAGCTTGGAGAAAATTTAGCGAACATGCTCAATTTAAAGGGACAATGACGTCCAGTCCATTAAAATCCTATACATTCCGACTTTAAGGCGTATCAATATAACGGGTGTTTCGGGTAAGGGGGTGGTACACCAGACCTTTTACATGTGTGTTATGGTGGTTGCCTACCTATCTGGAGATTCATTGTTGTTGTATGGAAAATTTAATTTTTCATTTTAGCTAATAAATTTTGCAACGGGGTTCTCTAAAATTTTGATTGTAACTTTTGAACGAAATGAATAAATATTTCCCTGTTAGTCCTTGTTTATAGAGGAAAGTTTGGCGAATAATTTGAGACCAAGAAAATGATGATTGGATGATTAGGAGAAGAATAAATGAGAGTTAAATGTAAAAAA